>PITA01000295.1:135530-174067 GCA_004023965.1 Spilogale gracilis
GGGGGAGGGATGAGGGGAGAGGGGAAAGGGGGAATGAAGGAGAGAAGCAATCTGTGTGTAATATGCTGAGGTAGTTAAATCGTTATTTTCTTTGAATTCTTTTAGAAATAAAATAAATATAAAAAGACAAGTAATTTTCTCACCTAATTTGCTTGTGGAGCTGATAATTAAGTGTTGTTGGTTGCATCACCAGAATGAGTTTGTGATACTTGCTGTAGTGTCTCTGCATATTTAAAGACGAAAATGTTCTTTCTGGTGCTCAGTAAAAATACCATTTTTATGAACCCGCTTCCCCCGACCCTGCCCAGGTAACTCTGCTAGCCTCCAGGCTTAATGTTCGGGGAGCTGCAAGGCTCCCTGTGGGAGCCCCGGCAACGATCAAGCTTAGACCCCAACACTCCTGCCAGGCCTTAACTCTGAGAAGCGGGCCCAGACTCAGAGTTCTACAGAAATTGCGGACTCTCTCAGAGACACCTCTTCCCCTTCATTTATTTGTTTCCTTTTCTGTCCCCACTCACGGTTCAAAACAGGGTAGGGAGGGAAACATGCGAAATGATTAAAAACGTCAGCTTCATATGCAGTCCTGTTTTGGAATGCTCACCCAACTCGTTCAGCCTCAGTTTCTCTCTCTCTGATGAAGCTATGACTAAGTTATGGGCGTTGTCATGAGGATGACAGCAAATGCGCAGACAGGATTTAGCACATGCCTGGAGCATAGTCAGAGCCCGTATAGGGTAGAATTCGTCCTGGTCCAATCACTATCTATTCCGGATGACTCCAGAATGGTCGCATGTCAGAACAGCCTGAGGAGATTCTGAAAAATACATATTCACAGGTCCCACACCCAAAACAGTGTTAGAACTTGTGATTTCTTCTAAGCTCCCTAGGTGAACATATGCTCAGCTGAGCCTGGGAATCACTGATCCAAGCCTGGCCCCACGGAACCTTTGAGACATAGGATGGAGAGAGTGAAAGCTCCGGGGGCAGTCAAGGTCAAAGAGAACAGTGGTCCAACTGTTCCTCTAAGAGTCATTTTTATTTAGTCTTTATTTTATTTAGTCTTCAGGAACAGGCATCATCCCAACTGTCATTTGGTATAAGTTCTTCTTCTCTCAGTTTTCTTTTTAATCTTATTTATTGGTGCCAGAGACAGTCATTGTAGCAGACTGGCATATTCCAATGAGACTGAATTTGCTCATTCTTTGGACAGGTGTCACAGTGGAGAAAGCAGAATAAATACAAATGAAAATTTAAACAAAATTTTTTTTGAGAAATGGGGAAGACACTCAATTCTAGTTTTTCTTTTTTTTTTTTTTAGGTTGCTATTTGTCCTAACTTCTTTTTTTTTTTTTATTGTTAAAATTTTTTTTCCAGTGTTCCAAGATTCATTCCCCATTCCCCACACCCAGTGCTCCATGCTTTAGGTGCCCCCAGCACCCACCACTAGGCTCTCTCATCCCCCCACCCCCTTCCCTCCAAGTCCCTCAGTTTGTTTCTGTGTCCAAAGTCTCTGTTGTTTTGTTTCTCTCCCTGGATTACCCTACTTCCCATTTCCTTTCCTTCTCCTACTGTCTTCTATATTACCCCTCATGCACCGCAAGTAAGTGAAACCACATGATACTTGACTTTCTCTACTTGGCTTATTTCACTCAGCATAATCTCTTCCAATCCAGTCCATGTTGCTACAAAAGTTGGATATTCATCCTTTCTGATGGAGGCGTAGTATTCCATTGTATATATGTACCACATCTTCTTTAATTCTAGTTTTTCTAACTAGTATCTCCAATCGAGTTTAGCTCACAGACGGCCAGTCACTAAATATTCTTATGTGACATCCTCGGTTGAAATGATCAGCAAAACACGGTCATCCCACGAGAGGTGGTATCCTTCTGCCCATTGGGATCAAAGCAGGTGGAGCAAAAAAGTTTTCTGTTCTAGTTGATTCTACCAACCAAGAGTTGTTTGGGCTGTGGGACAGCAGCTTTACCTCAGGCTTTCTTACTTCTGCTGCTACTCAGGTGATGGATTCATGAGAAATCAAGGAGGGTGACAGGTCTGGCCAGAACTTGAGGAACCCTCAGAATGAGAGCGAGCGAGTAAAGCCCTGAGTTTGCTCGGATGCATCACCACCATGGCTGGTCCATTTCTGGCAACCACCACAAGCTGGATGAGAGAAAAGGCATCTCAACATGCACCTCCTTCCCATCACTGTTACATCACCACTGTGGCCCATTAAAAAACTCCTCGGTCTACAATTACCAGCAACATTTTTAGAGGGATAAATATACATTTGGTTTGTAAGAACTTCATTATTTGTGGATGGAATAAAATGGAATTATTTGTGAATTTGATCCGGGCTTTACTGGGGCTTACAACATAGTTTGTAAGTGATCTTGAGATGGGGAGACTTGCAATAGAACAGCGACCCTCCAGTGAGGGTGACTTTTCCCCCAGGAAATGTCTGGAGACATTTTTGTTAAAATAACTAGGTCAAGGGGCCGCTTACAGACATCTGGTGAGTAGAGGTCAAGGATGCTGGTAAATATTTTGCAATATACAGAGCAGGTCCCCAGTCAAAGAAGATCTCAAAGTGGCCACAGTGCCAATCTTGAGAAAGCTGGTTGAAGGATCGGCCAGACCCAGCTCCTGCTCACTACTTAAACCCCTCCACTCTCCTCTACTCTTTTATGCCCCATCAGAACACAGGGAGCACAGGTAATGGTTTTCATTGTCACCTTGTCGGTCAGCATCTAGGGCAGGGACATCTGCTTGTGGAAATCTCTCTCCTCCCAGGGCAGTCGGGAGGAAGTGTGTATTTCAGGCTAACCTGAAAGATTACAGTGGCACAGCTAGCTCGGGGTGGCGGAGACTCAGTCCGGCATCCTGGAGTCACTAGCTCAAGTGCTTAACAAAATCAAAAAGATGAATGTATATCATCTGTGTTGCACCTCTGTGTTTAGGAAGGTGAACTAATCAGAAATATATGGAGAAAGTGGTTAAACAGATGGCATGTGGATTAACTACAAAAGGAAGTTAAAATCCAAATTATATGGTAAATCTGCCATTCCTCCTGTTGCAGAGATTGTAATAACTTAACACCCACCCTGAGTTATGGCACCCTTGGCAAATATGTTCTTCATACTCCTGCTCCAGCTAGGTTTTTGATATCCAGTTTTTTGAGAAAAGAATATCTGAAAATTGTGAGCTGCAGCAACATCAATAGTATGTGATATCCTAGGAAAAATGTGGATCCAGTCTGAAAGCCAGACTATTTAATGTTCAGCCATGTTTTTGCATTCCTTAGACCTCATTTTCCCCCAAATGGTTTGTTGGTTTTTTAAAAAATTTATTTATTTATTTATTTATTTACTTACTTACTTATTTATTTATTTATTTATTTATTTATTTATTTATTTATTTATTTATTTATTTTAGCGAGAGTGTGTACTAGCAGGGGGAGGAGAGGAGGAAGAGGGACAAGCAGATTCCGCCTGAGTGTGAAGCCCCACGCAGGGCTAGATCCCAGGACCCCGAGATCATAACCTGAGCCAAAATCAAGAGTCAGAAGATTAACCAACTGAGTCACCTAGGCATCTCAGTTTGTGTTTCTTTTTTGTTGTTACGAGAGAGGAAAGTCAAGACTCCGAGTTAGTCATTAGCCAATGGGCACCTGCTTTGAATCAGCAGCCAAAATGCAAACAAAAGAATCATTTGGAATTCCCATTAAAGAAATCCTATGGGGTAGCTCTGGGTTTTGCTCTATTGAAAAACTTAAAAGTAAGGTGGAATAATATTACATTATTTGGCTTTGATACATCAGGTTTTGCCTCCTTTGAGCACCCATTCTGCTGGGTGGTAGAGAAATTGATTCTCACTGTGGCTCAGCCCCACCACCACTACCCAGGATGCTAAGGAAGTGTCAAGGGTCTGAGGTAGCCTGGAGCAGTAGCTTACAGGACTGGTTTCACTGACTGCTCCTAATAGGGCTGCTATGGTGAACAACTTCAGAGAGATTCATTCACCTACACGCTAGGTAACTAGTCTAAAAACTACGCTATATATGGCTCTCCCAGAAAGAGTCAAAGGAAGACATGTCACCTCAGCACTGCTGGGCCGAGCTGTGGCATGGAGACTTGGCCAATTCTGGAAGCTACTGCACACATGGTCAAGCTGGCTCTTCCCCTCTGAGATGCTCCCACTCCATGGAACACTGTGCAGGAGTAGGGTGCCAGTTAGTCTCATACCTCATCTCCTCCTCAGTTTGGGGGAACCTCACCAGAGCTTCCAAGACTCCTTCAACCTTCTTGCCTTTCCTCTCATAAGATGCATCCACCTACTGGTAACCATTGTCCTTCTACTCAACTTTAGTGGATCACCAGAAATAGGAATTAAGCCTTTTTTTTTTTTTTGGTGGGGGAAGGACAAGGCAGAAAAATGAGATGTTAAAATTGGTGTGGTGGCTTTCTTCTGTTTTTCTAAATCATCCCTATCTACCTGGGACTGAGGTAGGTAGTCTCAGAGCTTTTACCAGGAGGATTCTGAAGTAATTTGACAAATGAGAAGAGGAGAGAGCATCCCAGGAGCATTATACCTCTGGAGAAGAGCCCAATGGTGACACCCTTAGTGGGAAAGAGAAGCAAGTAACTTGAGTGAAAAGCAGAAATGAAAAAGGAAAGAAAAATTTAAAGAAGATGCCAGTTCCTCTCTCCAGAGCATCTATCGGGTGAGCAATTCTGCTTCTTTAAGTTTCCTTCTTTTACAGGGCCTCTGCAGTGGGGTCCACGGGGGCTTCTACCCCCTGGTTCTAATCACTTCTCCTCATTCTGGGCATCATCTAGTCCAATGGCTCCCTGGCTGCAGAGAGCTCCCACCCTGTTGGATCAATCTGTTGGTGTCAGAGTTAATTGGCTGAGAATGAAGTTTCCAGGCAATAAGTATGGAGAAAAACCATTTTAATCAGGAAGAGAATGGAGTGTCTACATACCAACAGAAATGCTTCCTGCCCATGCAAAGAAACATTCTGATTCACCCTGACACTTCCTCCTTGAAAAACAACTTTTACAATTCATTTCTTTGCTTAGAAATATTGCTCTGCTGTTTCATAGATGTTTACCACATTACAGGCTCTTTATTGTCCCCTCTGTTCCCTCACAGTAGTAATTAGCACATTGCCTTGCACACATTAGGTGCTCTATATTGGTTTGTGGAGGGAAAATAAAAGCAAGAAGTTATGAAGATGGGGGAAAAAAAGCATGGGAACTAAAGTAACTGGTAACCATTTTTCATTAATCTTGTACAGCAGCAACCCTACTCCTGAAAGCTATCACACATTTGAAGCGAGACAGTGTCGTGTATACGTGTGTGTGTGTGCATGTGAGTGTGCTTTAAAGGAGAAAGTACAAAGCCCTAAGTTGGCTGGTGGCTCAGCCGCCCTCCCCAGGGTGCTGGGAGCCTGAGAGTCACTAATGAGTGTGGGTTTTATGCTTCCATTCGTCTCCGTTAGCTGGATCAGAAGTGAGCGTCTTTGAGCTTAAGCAGCCCACAAATCCTGGAGCACTTCCCTTTCATGTGCCCCACTGCTTATCTACTCTGACAACAATATGGTGAGACTTCCCTCCCTCTGGCTTAGGGCCATGGTCCCCATCAGAGTACACACAGTGCTCTAGGAGCAAGCAGCATAGCAGGAAAAGGTCAGAATGAATAGTTACTCCTCTTGAAAGAAATACACCTTGGTTCAGTTGCTTGTGCACAAGAACAGAGGACATCTCTGCAAGGCATTCACCAAACCAGCAAGGGCTGCTGAGGATGGAGGGTTGAACTAGCACCGACAACTTGAGTCGGTCACAAGCGATACTCCTTTACAAGAACAAATGACCCTAATAAAGAGGGGTCTAAAGGAGGACGATCTAGCTCACCTTTGAGGGGTGGAAAGGAGAAAGGGAAAGTGGTAGGTAAGGTAGCTTATTTGGATCTCTTTGTCTTAAGTGAAAAAGAGACCAAAAAGGAATTGACAGCAGAGTGCTATATAAGGTCAAATGCCCCCAGTAGCTCTTACTGGGGAAGGGGGCAAGTATCCAGGCCTTACTGAAAAAGAGGCTGTAAATGCCAAATCTCCTTTGCCTCTTTAACATTTCTGTCTTTCATTCTAAGAGGTTTTCTCTTTTAAAATGGGAAGAAAAGGACACCAATTTGCAACGCCCCTGAGAAATGATGCAAAACTTAAAACAGCCAGTTGATGTGATGTGTCCATTCATTTTTGACGTGCCCTAAGCCATCCTAAAACTTGGTGGCTTAGGACATATTTATTTCACTCCCAGTTCTGGGGGTCAACAGTCGGTCTGAAGCTCTGGTCTAGGCAGGTATCCGTTTCTGATCTACGGTATCCATGGTCAATTGCCGAATCTGCGAGGGGCCGAATCTCTGCTCCACGTGGTCTTTCATCCCCCAAGAAGCCAGAGCTGGTTGACCTGATGGCCGGTAGGCTTCTGAGAGACAAAGCTAAACTGTTTCTGGAGGCCAAAGCTCACAACTGACACAGCATGGTTTCTGCTTTATTCCATTGGTCAAACAACACACATGGTTAAAGCCAATTTAAGGAGTCAAGGAGACACTCTAACTCATGAAAGGAGAAATTGCAAAATCACTTTGCAAAGCTGCGTGATTTCAGAGGAGTCTAGGAATGGGGAACTTTCTCAAACTCTCTGCACAGTGCGACTTTTTGGCACTCGGTCCTAGCCTCTACCATAGCTTTGGAAAAATCCAGAGGCAACTAGTAGCTCATTCCAAAGAAGAGCACTGGACTAAGTATTGAGAAACTTGATTCCCTGTCCTGATCCTGCCATCATCAAACTGTGTTGATGCTGTAACTCTGTCTCTACAAAATGAAGGAGGTGGATTCGGTAAATTCTAAGACTCTTTCCATAATTTAAGTCTTATGATTCTTGGATAAGAAGAGATTTCCTTTCAATAACTCAATAAGTAGGCATGGATATATTTTTGTATTAAAAATGGGTATTATGTTTTTTATGATCTTCTGCTCTAGTTATCACCCACAAATAGCTTGTTCCTAGTCCACTCTACTGTCTAAGGTATCTCTTTCAGAAATTTGGATCCACTGGGAGGCAAATAAGTGTAATAAACAGTCTCCATTTGGTTTCAATTACCTAGTGCACAAATAACATTGTAAAAACAGTGTCATACACAAACATTCAAAAATCCTACCTCTCGGGGAGCCTGGGTGGCTCAGTCTTAGTTAAGCGTCTGCCTTCAGCTCAGGTCATGATCCCAGAGTCCTGGGATCAAGCCCCACGTCGGGCTTCCTGCTCAGCGGGAAGCCTGCTTCTCCCTCTCTCACTCCCCCTGCTTGTGCTCCCTCTCTCGCTCTGTTTCTCCCTATTAAATAAATACATAAAATCTTTTTAAAAAAATCTTACCACTCACATAATATATGCAGAATTACACATGTTCCATGAATACTTATGTATATCATACATAATATTTAAAATTCATGGTCATATATTTAAAGCATATGTCATTATTCTAAAAAACATACCTACAACAAAGTGCTCATATTTAAGTATACAGTTGGATTAACTTTCTAATTTAAATATACCGTCATCACAAACATCCAGATCAAGTAAAATGTTACCAAACCTCAAAAGCCCTCCTCATTCTCCCCTCCCAAGTAACGCCCAGCTCCTGAAAGTTAACCAGTATCTTGGCTTTTATTCCTATAAATCAGTTTCACCAGTTTTTACCCTTCACATAAATAGAATTATGCAACACGTATTCTTTTCTACCTGGTTTCTTTCCCTCAACATTATATTTGTGACTCATTATGATTCATTCATGCTATTGCACAGAGTAGCAGTTTGTTCATTTTCATTGCTCTAAATTGTTTCAGTGTACAAACATGCCAATAATTGATTCATCTCTTCTATTTTTGGGCATTGTGGTAGTTTCCAGTTTGGGACTAGTATGAATAGTACTTCTGTGAACACTCATAAATGTTCTTAGTGCACACATGTACCGATTTGTTACATTTATACCTAGGAATGGAATTGGTGAGCCATAATTTTTATGTTCAGCTATAGGAGAGTTCAACAATTTTCCAAGTGGATTTTCCCAAATTACATCCTTATCAACAACATATCAGTATTCCAATTGATCTACATCTTTAACATCATACTCTGGTTTCTCTTCAGATCGCATAAATCTTTCGCCTTTTAACATCACTTGGTGATGTCATACTTTTTAAATTTGCTATTAGACTTGCCATTAGATTTGCAAACCTAGTGAATGTGTACAGGTATGTCATTATGGCTCTATCAATAACATTTTCCTGATGCCTATTGTCTGCGTATGTTTATACCACATTAAAGATCAACTTTGAAGTTCCATCTGGACCTTGAATTATGATTCTTCCTTTTCTGGTATGAAATTTAAAAGAAAACAAACATGCAAAAGCAAAATGTGATCTATATACATACAGTGGACAATTATTCCATTCTAAAAAGGAATTTCTAACATGCTATAACATGGATGAAAACCAGAAGCCTGCATGATTCAGTCAATTAAGCATCTACCTCTGGCTCAGGCAATGGTCCCAGGATTGAGTCCTGCATTGGGCTCCCTGCTCAGCAGGGAGTCTGCTTCTTCCTCAGACCCTGCTCTCTCTCTCTCTCTCTCTCTCTCTCTCTCTCTCTCTCTCTGTCAGTCTCTCTCTCTGAAATAAATAAATAAAATGGATGAAAATTAAGGACATTATGTAAAGTGAAATAACATTGTGTTATATTAGTCACAGAAGACAAATATTGTCTTATTCCACTTATATAAGGTATTAGAATAGTCAAAATCATATAGACAGAAAGTAGAATGATGGTTATCAGGAGCCAGTGGTGGAGGATGAGGAGGTAGATTTGTTGAGTACAGAGTTTAAATTTTGCAAAATGAAAAGAACTCTGGAGATGGGTGGTGATAATGGTTGTACAATAACATGAATATACATAATACTGCTGAACTGTATGCTTAAAATGGTTATATGGCAAATTTGTTATGTATGTTTCATCAGAATTTTAAAAAGGGAGAGAGAGAAAGAAAATGGACACCAGTCCCAAACTTTGTATAAAATATATGGTATCGCCTCTTGTTTTGACCTTCAAATTTCTTCCAGGAGATGCCAGGTAGGCTATGGAGAGAAACAAGAATATGAACAGAAGAATGTTTCCAAGCATCATATGTTCCTTTATCAAACATTAAAGAAGTCATCTACCTCCCACACTCACCTCCCCAAAGAAAAGGAAAAAGAAAAGGAAAAGAAAAGAAAATGGAATCACCGGATGTACAGAGTCATAGGAGAAGATTTCAACTCAATATAGGAAAATATCCATCTTTTAATAAACTGAATAACAACGAAATGGCCTTCTGGACACTGGTCATGTTTGAAATTTTCTTTTGAGAGATGCCACAGGCACAAGAAAACTGAAGTTCCTCCTGATTCTATAATTCTAGTAGTTTTTCTTTGACAACACATTCTTAAACTGAATATGAACATTGATTATTGCTGGCTTATTGGAAGTACCATTTTAGAAGTATTTACTCCCTCCCAGGAAGTAGGTGGCCCTTTCAGATCATTCACAACCATGACCCAACAGGCTTATATGAGCCCCCCCCAAAATAGCTTTGAGATGACATATGTCATTGTTAAAAATAAACTCTGATAAAAAGAGAAACAAATAAAATCCAAGTGAAACAGTCCAACTTCATGGATACCCATTAGATTGTCTGCTTTCTTTGAGACTTGGTGTCAGTAGACTGGCTGTTTGTATCCCCCAAAAATTCACATGTAAAAACTTAATGTCTAATGTGACAGTATTTGGAGGTGGAGCCATTGGGAGGTGATAGCGTGATTAGAGGGTGAAATCCTCAGTGAACGGTGTTAGTGCTCTTATAAAAGGGACCTCAGAGAGCCGTCTCACCTTTTCTGTGGTGTGAGGGCACAGTGAGAAGACAGTTGTCTCATGAACCATGAAACAGACCTTCACCAGACACGGAAGCTGTAGGCGCCTTGATGTTGGACTTCCCAGCTGCCGGCCTCCGTTTAGCATGAGCAGACTAAGACACTTGGCTCCTTAACCTCAATTATATTCTATAACCAAGCCCTTAGTCTCTGGTACCTCCTGTTTGAACTCCTACTGATTCTTCCCTAAACTCCCTAGTGTGAATTAGATGCCGCCCCATTGCTTCTCTGGGACTCCCCTGGCACAGTCCCAGTCAAGCCTTGTAATGTCCTATGTGATGCCAAGTGAGAAGAGAGACGGATGAAAATATTTCTTATTCAAGCCATTCTCTGTCTGAAATGGAAACCAGGTTAATGACAGTCATAAACACTGTGATCACTTTTAACTAGGATATGAATCAGCTTGGTGTAAAAAGCTGTTTTACAGCTACTTTTATTTTCATTAGAGCTTTGTCAGGAAACATTATTTTAATAGGTGCCAAATTCTAACTTAACTTTTAACCTACTTAAGTCTCCAATATTCTTCAACCTGAAATATTTAAGACAATTAGCGCAGTCAGATCTGTATCCACAGTGCACTTGGAAGCCTTTAACTCAGCTTGGAGGAAGATCTGTGTCAAATGATGCTATCAGTTATGTATAAATAGATGATTTCTAAGATCCATTTAGTTTTAGAAAGCTCTGATTGCTATTAAGCAATAATAATGGAGATCATTTATTGACTGCTTTCACTTCATGAGGGAGAGAGGTGCAATCATTTTCACCCATTTGACACATGAGGAAAATAAGTCTTAGCAGAGATGAATAAGCTGTCAAAAAAAAAAAAAAAAAAGATGAACAAGCTGTCAAGATCATTCCCAGTGCCTGGATTCTAATTCTGGCCACCGTGCACACATGTTCTTAACCACTGCTCTCTGTAAAGGACACTGAGCTGTCATCCTTGTTTACTGAGCCAGAGACCAAAAGGAAACAGGCCTCAGGAATGAGAAGGGATATGAGTTGGATAGGAAAATTCACCATCAGTAAGAGTTAACAAGTGGTGAAAAATGTTACTATAAAGAAGCTATGACATATTTGCCATAATATTTTAAAAGATGTTCCTATCCAACATATATATGTTCCTATCCAACAACAATCCATCAGGTGAAATTAACTAAATCAGAGACTAAAGGAACAGTGAGAAAATATTGCATTCTGAAATTCTACATCTAGTGAGGTCCCAAGGACAGTCAAATATGCTTATCCATTGAAAGTTTTACTTAAACATAATCTGTTAAGGAAGATGCTAAGTCAGTTTATCATTATTTGGCATACTTATTGACTGCCTAATTGGTTGAATTTGAGCATGTCCTGGCCTATGGGGGTGGTCTGATGGGGTGGGCTAGCTTCCCCCTTGTTCTCTGTCTGCCTCTCTGCCTATTTGTCATCTCTCAAATAAATAAATAAATACATCTTTATAAATAAATAAATTAAATATTTTTAAAATTATTTAGCTTTATAAAAGGAGGAAATTCTTTCATTTGCAACAACATAGATCTAAAAAAAAAAAATTAAAACCCATAGAAACAGAAAATAGAAAAGTGGTTGCCAAGGATTAAAGGAATGAGGGAAATAGGAAGAGGTTGGTAAAAAGGTACAGACTTTTAGTTACTAAATAAGTAACTTCTGAGGTTCTAATGTGAAACATGATGATTATTGCTGCTAACCTTGTATTATATCGTTAAAATTTGTAAGACAGTAGGACTTAAATGTTCTCAAATGCACAGACAGGTGAAATATGTGAGGTGATGGATATGTTAATTAACTTGATCGGGGTGGGGGGTATCCTCTCACAAAGTGCACGTGGAGTTGACCCTAGACCCCTATGGGTTTGAACTACATGAGCCATTTAAATACGGATTTTCTACAGTGCAGTCCTGTAAGTATATTCTCTCATTCTTTTTTTAATCTTTATTTTAAAGATTTTATTTATTTAGTTGACAGAGAGAGAGATCACAACTAGGCAGAGAGAGGGGAGGAAGCAGGTCACTTGCTAGCAGAGAGTCCGACGTGGGCCTTGATCCCAGGACCCTGAGATCATGACCTGAGCGGAAGGCAGAGGCTTAACCCTCTGAGCCACCCACGCGCCTCTATTCTCTCATTCTTATGATTATCTTAATAAAATTTTGTTTGATCTTATGTTATGATACTATTATATTGTATTATAAGAATACAGTACATAGTACATATACAAAATATGTTTTAATTGACTGTGTGGTATCGTTAAGGTTTCTGATCAATAGTAGGCTACTAGTAGCTAAGTTTTTGGGGGGTCAAAAGTTATACGCAGGCAGGGCCTGGCTGCCTTAGTTTGTAGAGCATGTGACTCCTGTCAGGATCAAGAGTTCAATCGCACCCCCATAAAGGATGTGGAGTCTCATTAAAAAAAAAAAATGGATGGGGCACCTGGGTGGCTTAGTGGGTTAAAGCCTCTGCCTTTGGCTCAGGTCATGATCTCAGGGTCCTGGGATCAAGGCCCACGTCGGACTCTCTGCTAGCAAGTGACCTGCTTCCTCCCCTCTCTCTGCCTAGTTGTGATCTCTCTCTGTCAAATAAATAAATAAAATCTTTTATAAAAAAATGAGGGGAGGAGGATGGGAGGGATGGGGTGGCCAGGTTATGGACATTGGGAAGGGTATGTGCTATAGTGAGTACTGTGAATTGTGTAAGACTGATGATTCACAGACCTGTACTCTTGAAACAAACAATACATTATATGTTAATAAAAAATTAAAAATTAAAAAAAGAAGCTGACAATATAAAAAAAAGTCATACATCATTTTCCACTATATGCCTGTGTTGTTTTCAAGGGTCAACTGTATAACGAACCATTGCAGCATACACTTTAAATATCTTACAACCTTGTATCAAGTCTACCTCAGTAAAGCTGAAAATAAAATAAAATATCAGTTGCAAAAATAATAAAACAATATTAAAGTTTCAAAATCTCTGGAGTCATCCTTTTTCATTTTTCTTTTTTATTTCATTTTTCAAAGCAAACACCATGTCCATATTTTCCTCGTCCTACCCAACTGAGGGTTATATTTTGGAGAATGCTTATGTGGCACACTGATATCATGGTGCCTCTAGAACACTGGGGGGTTATCATGAATTTACAAGATATTCTCAAAATCTCACCAGTTTATAAATGCCATAAGGATGAGAGTTGGTGGATTTGCTTGCTGTTAAATTCTCTATATATTTAGTTGGATTTGCTTACCGCTAAATTCTCTATATAGTACCATGCCAACAAGGCACTCAGAATTATTTGTTAAATGAACAGTCTTACTGCTGGGCTACAACACTGTCATCAGAATAAATATGGGGAAAGGACTGCTGACTAGAGACTTAAAAATAGTAATACATTTGAAGTTTGGAATTGTTGTTTGGAGGAATCATTGCAGTAAATCAGTAAAAAAAAAAAAAAAAAAAAAAGCTTGATAGCTATAATTCCCCCAAACTCTTCTATGTTTATTCCATTTTAATAATCTCTGAACTTCTCTTCCTATTTCCCACCTCAGTTCTAGAGAACAAAAAGACAGATCTCTTTTTCCCTACCTCCTTGTTTCAGACTAAACATTAAGTGCTAGGAAGCCAAGATTTAGAATCTCTAAGAGCTAAAATGAGAAGTATGAAAAAGACCATGATCCCTTTTCCCTAAGCCCGTTGATCTTCCTGAGTTCCTACTGTCAACGGATTCTCCTCAGCAGGTTTAATTTCAATCCATTGCCAACTAGTATGTATGGAGTCAGCATGAAAGTATAAATCACATTATGGCTAAGGGTAGAGGATGAAAGTGGCTCAAAATGGTATCCAAAGACACTGAATTCAAAATGAGATGCTGCAGATTTCTGTGACCAAGTCACTAAAAAAAGCATTCCTGTAAAACAAACAAGTAACTCAGAAAATAAATCAGAGTAGGGAGTCCTTTTCTTTCTTCTTTTCCTTTTTAATTGCACAAAAAATAAAAGGAGGATATCAAAGTCTTGCTTGTCACAGAATACTATTTATTCTAAACTGGTTGAAACTGATACTCCAGGGTTCTGCCGTTTTCATCGGTTTAGTTTGGGTTGGATTTTTGCTCCCATTTCAGTGAACCAAAGAATAGAATAATCTGAGTGTAAGAGGGACTCTTGAGATCTCATCCTTAATTAGTTCATCTATCACCATCAGCATGATGCAACAGAAGGGGAAATGTATATTTTTAAAAGTAATTAAAAGCCTATTGGAGATGAATCTCAAATGCATTACATTAAGTGAAAGCAGCCAGACTCAAAATATTACCTGCTATATGATTCCATTTATGTAACATTCTGGAAAAGGCAAAATGATAGGGATAGAAATAAATCAGTGGCAGCCAAAGCCGTAGGTTGGGGTAGGAATTGACATAAAGGAGTGATAAGAACTGGGGAGAGGTGGGTAACAGAAGCATTCCGTCTGGTCATAGTGGTTATGCAATTGCACGCATCTATCGAAACTCACAGAAATGTACACAAAAATAGGGAACCTACTGGAGTTAAGAAATTCCATAATAAAAATAAAATGAAGGGGAAACCCCTATTGACACAGCATGCCAGTTTCTCCCCAAAGGATGAGAGGATGGGGAGCAGAACGAGATGGAGGAGGTGCAGTAGAAGTGACCTTCCATCTCCTAACTATGACTCTTCGCACTCTCAGTGTGTAACAGGTGTGCTGCGAACATTATCTCATCTGGTTCTCACATTTGTCTGTCTGAAGTTATATACTGAGTAGGTCTGGGACATGGGTTTCTTTTCCTTTTTTTTTTTTTAAGATTTTATTTATTTGACAGAAAGAAACACAGCGAGAGAGGAAACACAAGCAGGGGGAGTGAGAGAGGGAGAAGCAGGCTTCCCACCGAGCAGGGAGTCCGATGCGGGACTTGGTCCTGGGACTCCAGGATCATGACCTGAGCTGAAGGCAGATGTTCAACAACCGAGCCACCCAGACTGAGCCATGCAGGTGCCCCAGGGACATGGGTTTCAAAACCCACTCTGCCTAACTCCAAACCCCAAGATTTTTGTAACGCCACTCAACTGCTTCTCCCACTATGAACAGGTACTGAATGTAGAGAAATACAGTTACTTCCCATGACCCTGTAGCAAAATGCATGGGTGCCCGTCTCTCGCAGATGAGGAAACTAAACACAGCTTAGCAACTTGCTCAAAACCCAGAGCCAGGATTCAGACCCAGGCCTGTTGGACCCTACCCCACATTTTTATTGTTGTTTGTTCTCATTTTCACTCTGCCCATCACCCTTCTCTATAAAATTCGAACTTAGGAAGCCAGTTAATGCGTGTATCATTTTTCATACTCGGGCATACAGGAATGCGGGCCTTGTTACTAAAGAACTTGCAAATGTGGTTACCTTGAGCAGTTTTTTTTTTTTAAGATTTTATTTATTTGACAGACAGAAACATAGCCAGAGAGGCAACACAAGCAGAGGGAGTGAAAGAGGGAGAAGTAGGCTTCCCACCGAGCAGAGAGCCCGATGTGGGGCTTGATCCCGGGTCTCCAGGACCATGACTCTAGCCAAAGGCAGTTGCCTAACCAACTGAGCCACCCAGGTGCCCCACATTGAGTAGTTATTATGTCACAGACTAATACCTAGTGAACTATACATGTGGAATTAATTGCAATAAGAATTAATTAATTAAAAGTAAATGCATATTATTAAAATTTACAGATGTTGAGTGGCAACTGAAAACATGGCTTTTATTTACATATTTTTAAAGTTTTTATTTATTTTTGAGAATGAGAACTCCAGAGAGCACAAGCAGAGGATCAGGGAACCTGATGTGGAACTCAATCCCAGGACCCTGGCGTCATGACCTGAGCCCAAGGCGGATGCTTAACCAACTGAGCCACCAAGGCGTCTGGAAAACATGGCTTTTAGAATCAGATGACCCAGGTCTGAAACTTCATTTAACACTAGCTAGCCAACTACTGGACACATTTCTTAATTTTTTGTGCCTCAGTTTCTTTATCTATAAACTAAAGATGAAAACAGTACCAGCCTCATAGGGTTGTTGTTGAAATCAAATGAGTTAATCTGTATAAAACACTTAGAACAAGGGGCACCTGGGTGGCTCAGTTGGTTGAGCATCCAAATTTTGGTTTCAGCTCAGGTCATGATCTCAGGGTCCTAAGATCGAGCTCCGCCTTAGGCTCCACGCTCAGTGGGGAGTCTGCTTAAGATTCTCTCTCTCTCACTGCCCCTCTCCCTGCTTCCCTGCTCTCTCTCAAACAAACAAATAAATAAATCTTGGAAATAAATAAATAACACTGAGAACAGTGCCTGGGATATGTGGTAAAGAATTGATACATGATTTTATTTGTTTTATTTTCTTTTCGGAGGAAGCAAATACAAAAAGAGGAAGATGTAAAAGATGGTCAATTCCAGGGGTGTCTGGGTGGCTCAGTCAGTTAAACATCCAACTCTTGATTTCAGCTCAGGTTATGATCTCAGGATTGCGAGATCAAGCCCTGTGTGGGGCTCTGCAATGAGTGTGGAGACTCCTTAAAAAATCTTTAACTCCCGGGCGCCTGGGTGGCTCAGTGGGTTAAGGCCTCTGCCTTCGGCTCGGGTCATGATCTCAGAGACCTGGGATCGAGGCCCACATCGGGCTCTCTGCTCAGTGGGGAGCCTGCTTCCCCCTCTTTCTCTGCCTGCTTCTCTGCCTATTTGTGATCTCTCTCTCTGTCAAATAAATAAATAAAATCTAAAAAAAAAAAAAAAGAATCTTTAACTCCCCACTCCCTCTCCCTCTGCCCTTCCTCTCCCTAAAAAAAAAAAGATCGTCAACTCTAACAACCAAATGCTTGCTGCTTAAAAGAAAGGAAAAAAATTCCCCCTATAATCTCTATAATCCCAAAGAGGTGAAAGAAGTATTACAACTGGGAAATAAGCCGTAAAATTCCTTTTAGGTAAAATCTTCCTTTGAGCCTTAAATCTGTCTTATTTATCATTCAATACCCAGTTCTAAAGCTCAATATATACTAGACTTATGAAAGCGTTAACTGATTTCCAACTGTGCCAGAGAGTACAAGGACCATGTAGGTGAAATTTCAGAGGTCGACATCGCTTATTGGTCAAACCTTGAGAATTAGCTAGATGGGTTGTCTTTTTAGGGAAAATTCCAATTATCTACTGTAGTTTAGGAAGTCATTCTTAACTTAACCCTCCGAAAAAAAGAAGTCATCCCCAAAGTCAGTAACTTAAAACCAATAATTTATTATTTTCTCTCACAATTCTGTGGGTTGATTGAGCCCACTTGGGCTATTCTGGCTTGAGGTCTCTCACACAGTTCGAGTCAGATGGTGGCTGGCTCTGGAATTATCTGATGGTTTAACTGGTTGGACATGAGAAATGGCCCACTCACATGGCTGTCCGTCATGCTGGCTGTGTGGGGGCTGATTTAGCTGGGACTGTGGACCACGGTACCTGTAGGGGGCCTCTCTGTGCAACTATTCTCCTCACAGGATGGCGGTTAGTTTCCAAGGAGAGTCCTGAGAGGGAGTGTCCCATGGACAAGCATCCCGAGAGGCCCAGGAAGAAGCCATTAAGTTTCTTATAACCCAGCCACAGACATTCCAGAATGTCAGTTCCTCCTCATCACTCAGTGAAGCAGGTCACTCAGCCCAACCCAGATCCGAAGGGAGGGGAGTTAGATTTCATTTCCTGATGTGAAGGGTAGCATGCACCTACGGGGAGGAAAGGAGTTAATGGTGGCCATCCTTGGAGACCATCACAAAAAGAGAGAAATGCAGGAAATAAACACAGGCATAAAAAGCAATAGGCACTATCAGTTGGCCACTTTTCCCCCAACGAGGGTCCCATTAAAAGGATGTGAACTTTACAAGCTTGGGCTCTTCTTTCCTAGTTGCCTCCCAAGACACAACCATTCTCATATAGAGTAAGAATCAGAGAGTTCCTGGACGAGTGCCCACTGGCTGGAGTACTGGGTAAATTAGAGCCAGGTGTCGTTTGATACTATGTACTGTCACCAGTAGGTCCTCAATTGTCCTTGAGGGTTTTATCCTCTTCCCTCTCCCTTTCCCCGCTCCAAGCACATGATTGCTTCTCCTGACAGCATTGGGATAAGACTATACACATGTGATGAGTAAAAGATAAAGGCCAAACCTAACAGATCTTCTGTCTCCCCACCCCCACCCCCTGAAATAGAAACCATATAAGTTTCTGGTTTATTTTTTTATTTTTTATTTATTTTTTTCTGATTTTTAAAAAATAAATTAAACCTTTTTAGAACAGGCTCAGATTTGCAGAACTATTACAAGGATTTTACAGGCTGTTCTCATATACCCCACATTCCTCCTTCCCTGTTCTGAACACGCCTTGTTAGCAGAGGACATGATTACAATTCATGAATTGACATTCATATATTATTAGTAGTAACTAAAATCCATATCTTACTGAAATTGCCTCCATTTCTCCCTGATATCCTTTCCTCTTCCAGGATCTAACTCCTATGACTACACACACATTTGTCTCCTCGTTGTTTGTTTGTTTTGTGTCCTTATGTTGCTCTTGGTTTTGGCCATTTCTCTGAATTCCCTGTTTTTCCTGACATTTGAGGAGTAGTGGGCAGGTATTTGTAGAATACCCCTCCATTAGGAGCCATCCCCTATATTTCTCAAGGTTAGACTAGTTAGGATATGTTTTGGGGCTGTTTTATTTTTCACCTTTCTGCCCTGATCTCTTTCTTTTCATTCATTTCAATAACAATAATAGTCTCAATATGTCTCGTATTTGGAAAGAAGAGAAGGCTATTGGGATGGGGCACCTGGGTGGCTCAGTCAGCTCAGGTCATGACCCCAGGGTCCTGGGATGGAGTCCCGTGTCAGCGTCCCTGCTCGGTGGAGAGTCTGCCTCTTCCTCTCCCCGTGCTCATGTGCTCTCTCTTTGTCTCTCACAAGTAAAAGCTTTAAAAAGAAACAAATACAAATTAATTAATTAATCAATTAATTAATTGTAAAAAGAAGGCTGTTGGGAGGTTAATGTTCTGATTTTTCTTAACCTCAAATCTGGCCTGGAAGATCTAACCCTGTGGACTGAATTCTCTGCTGGGAGCAGTAACCACCAAACACAGTGGAGTCTCAGGAACAAGGATCATGATACCAGATATAAATTTTTGTAGGTAAATACATGAATATGCACAATTTTCTCAAAGTGAAATCCCTTAGCCTTTTCTCTGGGAATGAAAAGGCACTGCTGATTCGGTCAAAATACCTGCTCAGAGCCCAAGCATATTGTGTGTGTTCTCAACCTTACCAAACCGCCGTCCTTAAAATCTGTCATTTTCCTTGAATGGAAGAATTTTGGCTTCCCGCTTGCGTTAGTGAATTTCATGACAACCTCTCTCAGAAAATTCACAGGATGAAGAGGAGTGGTTTGCTCTGGCAGATAAACAGCCTCTCCACTCAACATTTCTTCAATGTGTTGTTTGTATTTCTCTCCTTACAGTTTCCTTTCCCCATACGGAGGGAACATATTTTCACGCAAACAGAAATATGTTCATATCAATATTTGGTTGAGATTTTGTCACAATGTTCCCCCTTGGCATCTACTTAACTGCTGTTAAATAACAGACTTTCCATCTTTGCAGTGTCAACAAATGCTCAGGGAATTTTTATTTATTTTCTCCAGCCTGTAACAAAATGGTTTCATTAAATTGAACTGCCAGTGGGGAATACTGTGGAAGGAGCTCTCTCTCTCTCTCTCTCTCTCTCTCTCTCTCTCTCTCTCTCTCTCTCTCTCTCTCTCTCTCTCTCTCTCTCTCTCTCCCTCCTTCTCCCCTCCTCTACACACACACTACTTTGTAAATAAAATCTCAAAATTGAAAAACATGCCAGTACTAGTAATAGTTTGGGATTTTAAAATCCCAGCCCAGGTATGAGATTTGGGAGGAATCTTATTTACTGAGGGAGTTGGGTTGGTTGCACCAGCTCTCGTTCTGGGCAACAGTCTCCATGGCCCTTTCCGGACTTTATTTCCTGTATTTGATTTAGGAAATTAGAGGAGATGGCTCTCAATTAGTTTCTCAACACTAAAACTGCATGACACAATATGTTCTTTTATTCATAAACTTCCCATAATAGCAGTGGCATGCTGGTAAAACAACTCTCTTGGAAGATAAGCCCTGATTTAGAGCACTTGCTAATTTCTGTGGTGTAAATATGCTCATTATGGCCAATTTCAAGCTACCAACATTTTAAGAACCAGCTTTCAAAACAACATTAACAACAACCAGCTTTCAAATTTTCTGAATATTTAGGAATAAATTTTCATGGGGTGCTATGAGCCTGCTCCAGCAAGCATACCAATCAAACAGCCCATAATAAGGATTAGGATAAAAATGTATTGGGGATTCAATTTATTTTGGAAAAAAGCACATATATACTTCTTGATTCAAGTAACATGATTCTGAGTGAAAATATTATATGTATTCTAGAGAACCCTTTTCTTTCTGTTCTCACTGCCATCCCCTTATTTGAGCCAACCAAATCCAGATTATTACAAGAGTCATCATAACTACCTGAATTAGTTTTGATTCCCCCAGAGGTAGAGCCTTAGAGAAGGGCTCAAATTCGGGTGTTTTACCTGGGAAGAGCTAAGAACATGGCTATGGGAGAAGGGAAACAACAATCTATATTTACCATGTCTTTTATTTTCTGTATTCTGATGCTTTGCCATCTAGAGGCTTACTGACTTTGGGGGTAGAGGGGTGGGAGGGGACTGCCCTTCCCAGTGTTGGCCATTTCCCAGATAGTCAACAGCTTGCCCATGAGTGAGTTTCAAATATAAGCCAACCCGTCCAGAGCCCACATCCTAACCACCTTCTTTATTGGGCTTTCATACTCCAGGCCATTATTCACCTTTCCTTATCACCCAGGACCGGGTACCAGACAGCTAGGAACAACTCCATGCCTTAGAGCCTGCTGAAATTATTTCCGATCCTAAACCCGCTTATCCTGCCCCTTCTGTTCCTTCTTGAGGAAACCACAATAAGGGCTCTTGCCTAGTTTCCCCTCTTGTTCTGCCTCCTGACCAACCTCATTGCTTTCCCCTAACCCCACCCACCCCCTGTGGCAGGGTGTCCCCTTTCTCTTGGGAGCTCTGAGTAACAAACTACCTTTCTAATGGCAATTACCGCCTATTCTGATTGGTTATTACAAGAGTCACCATAACTACCCGAAATAGTTTTCAGAATACAGTTCTGAAAACAGTTGAAAGCAAAGGCAGTCATTAAAGTATGTTATCAAGCCAACCACATACTTGGCTGCTGGTGTCTAATCTCACTTGGAGCCAGTGTGGAACACACACCTCAAGGTTGCCCCTAGAGGAACAAGGGAAATAGACTATTTACACACCAAATCCCGTCTCGTCGAGTGGCAAAGCTGGCTCCAATGACAAGAGACAGCTCTGGGGCAAAGACAATCCCATACTGAGTGGCTCAGATAGTGATATGAGTAGTGCACTGATAACGTCGTTGCCCTACTGACTAGAGCGTCCTTTGGGGCCCTGAGCCTTGGCATCCGCTTTGGTCACTGAACCCGTCAGAGATGTCACCTGGAGTTGTCTCAAGCTTTAGAGCCCATAAATGCCAAAATGTGTCTCCCCTTCAACCAACTGCACAACTCCATGGTGACCCAGGTTCTCTTAATCTCAATTCCTCTTTCTCCAGTGGGGAAATAAATATGGCCGAAGCCTTGGCAATCCTCCATAGCCATCACCTACAGCCAACCGGCTGACTGAACATCTCACGGATTGTTCTACTTCCTAAACAATCCTGAAACTTCCTCCACTACTTAGCTTCTTAAATTATACCTACACAAAATTTGTAGGTACCCATCACACATGTGTTGGCCACAGAGAACCTCAGGAATCACCTCAGGCCCATCCCTCCCTAGCTTCTGTAACAACACTTCCTCCCTGATACCTAGGTGTCCCAATTTTTCTTGAGTTCCTTCCTCAGTGCCTCTCTCTGTCATTTGAGCAATTTGATTTCTAAATGATTACTGCCCTCTGAACAGGCAGCCATGCAGGGATACCGCAGCTCACAGGAATTATCCATCAGTCTGCTACACTGCCTCATGTCTCTTACATTAAATATTTGCTAGAAGTATAAATATGCCTCCAGCAATGAAGAGCAGAAGATAATACATCTATACTGACTTTGCATTGAACTTCCAACGCTATGCAGCGCGGCCTCCTCCTCGATGTCATCGACTTTTACCTGTTTCCCATACCAATGTCTACTCATCTCTCCCCATAACCATAAAGACTTAGCACAGTCTTCCTCCCTCCCCCAAGTTCTGGCTGGAAACAAGACAGGTTACTGATGTAGACTGTCTGCAAAGATGGCTACCGACCATTCTTTTCATTCTTGTAAAAGTACACTGCTTCTCCCACCAACTGGGGCACATTAACAGCCCTCTGCTTGAATCTCAGTTTGGCCCTGTAATTTGTGTGGCTAATAGAAGCAAGTGATTTTGGGCACCTGGGTGGCTCAGTCGTTAAGCATCTGCCTTTGGCTCAGGTCATAATCCCAGAGTCCTGGGATCGAGCCCCGCATCGATCCAGGCAGCCCCCAGCCATTCCAGCCATTCTAGAACCAGAGATATTTCCATACACATGGCTGAAACGGTTTCAGATATTCCCAGGGTAATTTGCAGCCACATGAGGATTCCAGTCATACTACTCGGAGCACAAGAACTGCTCAGCTAATCTCAATCAACCCACAGAACTATGGAAATAATACAACTTATTTTTTAGCTACTGAATTCTGAAATTCTTTAATGCGCAGTAATCAACAACAGTTTTTTTAGTTCCCTCTTTTAACTCCCGACTATACTCATCATTTATTGACTAATAGAAAATAAATCCAGGACCGCCTGTGTGGTTTAGTCAGGTAAGTGTCTGCGTCTGGCTCAGGTCATGATTGCAGGGTCCTGGGATAGACTTCCACATCAGGCTTTCTGCTCGAAGGGAACCTGCTTATCGCTGTCTTCCCGGCTTATGCTTTCTCCCACTCTCTCCCAAATAAATAAATAAAAACTTAAAAAAAAAAAAAGAAAACAAATCTAGTCACTGAAAAACGAATAATTTACAATGACTTAAGTCTGGTGACTTCATTACAAAGCACCGCTTTTTAAAAAATTCATCAGTGCCAGCCATAGTTAAAAATGGAGATCTCCCAAAAGTTCATTAACAACAGAATAGATAATAGGGGGCACCTGGGTGGCTCAGTCAGTTGAGTGTCTGCCTCTGGCTCAGATCATCATCCTGGGAACCATGGAAACAAGAGATGGGTAGAGAGCCATCACATGCCACTGTAAACTGGCGAGACATGCATAATCCACTCCACAAATATTTACTGCCTTGCATGTGTCAAGCACGCTGCAAGCCACTGAGCATATGATGATGGGCCAGACGCCACTTCCTGCCCCTCCAAAGAATATTTATTTTTTGTTTTATCCACCAGTTCAATTAGTATGTCCTTTTTGACAAAGACTGTTGTACACCAAAATCCATGTGCTCTTCTTTCAGCACACGGCTAGACCACAGTTTTCAGCCTCCCTTACACTTGAATTTGACCTGGTGACTGATTTTCTTTGCCTCCTGGGAACTCATGGCCCCTAACGGGAGCACTTGGTATTATATACACCATTATATAAACTACCTTCTTCTATCTCTACCTTCTGCTACCTCTGCCACAATACCTCAGCTGGTTCCTTAACTCATGAGAAGCTGTTTAACTCTCAGAGCTGAATGTATCTGATCTCCCCAGTGACTTGGCAAATGGCAAAGACCATTTGCTATACTTTTCCATGGGCACACTTAGCATTGTGCACAGCCAAAAGTAGATAGTTGGTAAATAATTATGGAAGAAATAAAGAAACTAGGGGGAAGGCTTGAAAGAATAGAGGAGGAGCGGAAGGAAGATGGAATGGGAGGCAGGGAGAGGAGCAAAAGTGGAATGTGCTTCTAGAATGGATATTTTCTGCAAATAGCAGACAAATAATTGAATAAAAAACTTTGATTTAGTGGTGTCTTGGTGGCTCAGTGGGTTAAGCTTCTGCCTTCGGCTCAGGTCATAATCTCAGGGTTGTGGAATCGAGACCCATTTTAACTAAGCTGAGTGTAGAGCCTGCTTAAGATTCTCTCTCTTTGGGGCGCCTGGGTGGCTCAGTTGGTTAAGTGACTTCCTCCGGCTCAGGTCATGATCCTGGAGTCCCGGGATCGAGTCCCACGTCGGGCTCCCTGCTCTTTGGGAAGCCTGCTTCTCCCTCTCTCACTCCCCCTGCTTGTGTTCCCTCTCTCGCTGTGTTTCTCTCTGTCAAATAAATAAAATCTTTAAAAAAAAAAAAAAAGATTCTCTCTCTTCCCCTCCCTTTGCCCCTCCCCCACTCACATGCTCCCTCTCCTTCTCTCTAAATAAATAAATCTTTTTTAAAAAATAAAAAGTAAGCATAGAATAGAAAGTGGAAACAGATGACAATCAGAAAAAGAAAAGAGGTCTAATGAGAAGCTCTGACGATGTGGAAAAGAACTGACGTCAACATGAGAAAAGCAAGGCTTTTTTTCCCACTCACCCAACACTGGTCAAACAATAAAATATAGACCCTTCCCCAAAGAGTCATCTCCTGATACTGTGATGGTTCCTGTTCTGCTCTTGCTGGCTCAAGCAGGCAACGGGCAGTCTCCATACCCAGTCTGCTTCTGGTTCCTGAAGGTCACGACTCTTGTCTGCCACCATGACCCTCTGCCCTGCCCCCAGGCCGCAGCCAGTGAGGCATCCAGTTAGCGATGCCCTGTCTCTAGCGGCTCTTTTCCTCCTACAGATCTGGACTCACCTCGCCCTGGGCTACAGAACTGATGAAACGTAACTGCCAATAAACCCAAATACACCTAATTGCACAAAGTACTCACTCTCTGGACCCAAAGGAAGGATCCTTCCCTTCCTTCCTTCAAAGGAAGCCAAGAAGTGAGAATTGAGAGCCCTTGTGGTAGCTCCTCATGATACTGGAGAGAGAAAATGTCTTTTGTTTATTCATTTTTTTTTTTTTTTTAGGAGTCCCGCAAAGTTCCGTCGTTCCAGTGACCCTGATACTACCTCACCCCCCGAGAGGGTCCTGCTCCATTTCCGTGGCTAGTCTGCCTGTCAGTTTATTCTTTTATTGTTTACTCAGTAAATCCTGCAAACTTCTTCCATACAGGATTTAAGGAGAAAGAAAGCACAGTAGTTATTGTAGTTCTAAGCAGAGGGATTGAGGTCCAGGTGCTCAGGTACCATGTGGAAGAGAAGCTGGAACGGGTCCTCCCCCATGTGGGGAAGAGACCCTGACAAGTTAGTTTAAGGGGCTGGGGTAGAGAGTGTGGCTGCCACCAGGGAGAAGGTGCTAATCCAAAAAGCTCCATAAGTCATGGCTCCTAGTGCCAGCACACCTGAAATCATTAAAAAGAAACTGAAGCAACATGGATCAAATCTCTGGCATGTGACCCGCTGACACAGTCACCAAGAGAGGACTATGCCACTGAAACAAGGGTCCTAGGTTGACTGGGATGGAAGAGGCAAGGAGACCTGAAACGTGGGCTGTGTATTTACTTTAGAGTGTCACAGACAGCATGAGAAACAAGAGATGGGCTTTTGCCTTCCATACAGAATGGACTTTTCCACCAGATGCATCTTATGCTCATCTCCCAAAGTGACCTTCTGCTAAGAAGTTATACTTTTCTGTTCAAAACAAGGCTGAGAGAAGGGTTTCCGCTGAAATAGCAGTGAGGGCTGACCAAAGTTCCCTGAGTGGGAGAAAAATGCGTGGAGGGGTCACAAATGATGAAAAAGGGAAAATGTTCTAAGAGACAGTGAGAGAGGTAAGAGTTCAATGACATCCTTTGAGTAGATTTATGATGCAAAGAACAGACAGCAAGCAAGAGCTTGCTAGCTCCACAGTGAAGAATGGTGAGCACCACCCAGCATGGGGGGAAGGATGTGTACCATCATACAGGAGAAAAGAAAAGGATAATAAAGAGAAGGGCAGAAATTCAGTTTGGCAATCTTGGGAATCATGGAGAAAAAAGCATCCAGAAGGCATCATTACCATTTGGGGTGGAGGGCAGTGGGGGAAGCACATTCAGATCCTTCCTGACTTATGCCCAAAAGTGGACTCAACTTCCTACGAGTTGCATTCACCAGAAGTCCTTTTTCTTCGAAAACATACACACACTTCCCTGATGCCCTCCCCTGCCTCCGCCTCTGTCCCTTCTCAGCCCACCCATGGCCTCCATCCAAGTCCTTACAACAACAGAAGGAAGAGGAGGCTTCAGGAGACAGCCCAGCTCTTTGATCTCCCAGAGACAGCCCAGCACCTCCTCCGGCTCATTCAGCAAGTCTCATTGATCTTCAACTACTACTTCCCTGTGAGAAAAAAATAGAGTGAGTGTCTTACCATCACTCCCTAGATGTCAAAGCCGAGACCCTGAGAAATTAAGCGATTTAACACAAATATACCCAATACATCAGTGACTCGCAGGAAATGCTGAAATGCCAACATTTCAAATCGCAGTTTATAGCCCTTCTACAGGACCATTTTTCCATAAAGAAGGGTTCACGGTCTCAGGAAAACAAAAACAAAAACAAAAACCTGTGCTCATTCATGCAGGATGACTGAGGGTGGTGAGGGCATTAATGATAACTTGAAAGGGGGAAATCATAAATACACTATCTCAAAGGGAGAGCAATGATGGCCAAAACATGTTTGGAAAAAGAAAGAAAAAACTGACACGTGGAATTTTTCTAACAAAATAGTAATATTCATTGTCTTAATCAGATAAGATTTTTGAAAGCGTCTAAGTCTGACTAGCCCTCCCAGGCAGGGGAAAATAGATTAGGAGAGAAGGAAAGAGGGCTCTAAATGTTTACCTACATCTACTCACTGCATGATAACTACCCAGAAACCTCTGTATTTATTTATTTATACTCTTTCTTTTCTAAAAACACTTTAGGGCAATTTGAAAGGAAGCATAAAATACATGAAGATAAAATAAGTTTAAAACACATGAAAAAAATGAAACTGGGACTAAAAGTAGGATGGCAAGACAGAGAAAGAGGAGAGGTTAGGATCCAAAATACCAGCTGTGTAAGGCAGTATTACAGAGTGGTCCGTGACCTTCTTCCATGACCTTGAACAAGTCCACTTAACAAGTCTTAGTTTCCTCCTCAAGAAAATGGAGGCCAAAAAGAGCACTTACTTCATAGTTCTGTTATGACGAATACCTGGAAATATTTCCCTAAGGGTTTTATCCCACTGTTTTATTTTATCAAACAGCGCTTGGAAAAGAAGGCCTTCTATTGTAACCCATTCACGTGCTAAAGGAAGCCCCCACACAGGATCTTGGCTTTTTGGCAGCCACCAAGATGATAGGACTTCCAGGAGACAACGTAAATTACAACAAATCCACTGGTCCAGAGAAGTATAAAAGGTTTTTCCTGAATCTACGCCTAGACAACGAAGTTTCTCCCATGGACTGCAACAAAGAAACACAATGAATTAAACGGCCTTACAGTAATACAATAATGAGCTATAGAGGGGGCGTTTTTTAAAATCTCACTCCTCATTATGGGTTCCAGGTTCATGGTAAAGTAAAGATCAAACAGGGCAGGCAGCCCTTCAGAGGCTCCGTGATATGTGATCCAGCTACCAGGTTCTCCCAAGGTCATTTTTATACCAGGGACAGAATTTAGAAGAAAGGTTGCTTTCTTGGGGCACCTGGGTGGCTCAGTTGTTAACTGTCCACCTTACCCTCAGGTCCATGAGCCCAGGATCCTGGGATCGAGCCCTGCATCGGGCTCCCTGCTCGGTGGGAAGCCTGCTTCCCCCTCTCTCACTCCCCCTGCTTGTGTTCCCTCTCTAGCTGTGTTTCTCTCTGTCAAATAAATAAATAAAATCTTTTTTAAAAAAAAAGGAAAGAAAGGTTGCTTTCTTGTTTCATTTTGTTGTTGTTGTTTTTAATCATAGAGTCCCTGAACCCTGATCTATGCTTGGATTTCTAAATATTTCTGAACCCAGTATTATCTGATGCAAAATCTTGTGGGAAGAGGAGGACAAAAATATACAGATTTTTCCAGGTGATAATCCATAGCTTTCATTAGATTCTCAATGGAGTTTATGACTCTATGCATCAAGACCCACTTTCCCAGAGGAATGGATAGAATATATATATTCAAGTAGAAATAATTCAATGTGGAGTCTTAACTGGGACTCCAAAGGCTCATTATACTTAGCAAAATTGAGGAAGTGTATTTAATAGATAAACAAATAAATATGCTAATAAAGTGTGGCTAACCAAGGCAGAAAATGGAAAACTTACAAAGTCACAGAAAATCCAATCTGGCAAACACAAGGAGATCATATTTATTATAGTAGAGTAGTATTACAAAATACTTAAGTTGGCTCTTATATGTTACAAATGATTCTAGTGTTACTGATAAGGTTTCACTAATTCTGAGGATTCCCAATTGAATAGCAAAGACGTGTAGTGTGTCACTTGTCCTTGTGTCCTCCCTACTTCCTTCAGGCCACAAAGAAATCATTTTCATAATAAAGCTTTTCCTCCCCTAAAATACGATTACTTCCCCACCTGATACTTTGTAGCCTTGCCAATTTATTATTTTCTAATATCCTACGTATTTTATATTTCATTTTGTTTATTGTCTCCTTCCCAGCTAGAGTAAATTCCATGAGAGCAGAAGTTTGCTTACAGTGATATTGTTGATAATAGCTAAAAACTAGAAACAACTTAAACTTCTCTCAGTATGAGAATGGAATAAATGCTCACATGCCTGTATTTGGAAACCATCTGGAAATATTAGAACTGTTTTCATATTGGAAAATATTTTACGACTAAAAAGATTAAATTAGTTCTAGATCACTAGCACTGTTTAAGACTTAATGTTAATAGAAAAAAGGTAAGTAGGAGAAAAATACAGAGAGTATGAAGCAACTTACTTTTAAAAAAGAAAAAAAAAACCCACTATAATGCTATACTTTTCTACAGGTCATATACATGTATATAAATGCACAAGAAAAAAAAAGTAAATACATAGAAGGAAAAACTAGAAAAAGAAATCATACTGATAACATAACGCCAAAAGTGTTTACATCAAAGTAGGGGATTTTGATGTGGGATTTCAATGTGGGGTAAAGAACCTTAGTTTTATCTGTACTGTTCACCTTTTCACAAAAATAAATTCACTTATAAAATTCAAAATAGACAAATACCTTGGTTCCTTTAGATTCCTACAGTATCTATCTGTCTATCTATCTATCTATCTATCTATCTATCTATCTATCTATCTATCATCTATCCATCTATCTTTGATTATGCATTACACCACAATCTGATCCCAGAGCTGGTAAGAAGTTTGCCCTTTTCTAAATTCCCACTTGTTTATTCTCTTCCTATTATATTTCACCCAACATTTCCTTACCTTGAAATACTTTTATTTATATACACACCTTAGGAGTATGGTGTAGTAAATATTACTTAGCTCCTCAGTGAAATAAATTATTCCCAGTAAAAAAACAAATTGTGGGCTAACTCCAAAAATGATTGAAATCCTGACTGCAGTGCCAGCTAGAGCCTACCTCATCCTTTTGTTCCCCAGTTCCTGCCCCATCCCAGCAGCCTGGTGTCCTTCCAGTACCCTTGTCAGGTGGCTTCACCTTCTGCAACATTGCTTCTGCAACATTGCGGTCACCTAGTTACCTCCTCCTCTTCCTACTCCCTCTGGAATTCTTCCCTAACCATGCAGATCAGCTGTGGGTTCCCTCTTCCTGACTTCTTCCATCATACCTTGCAACATTCATGCCTGTAGCACTTACAACATGGGCAACCAGAGCATCTCCCCTGTGCTTTGTGCCAGACACGGTACAAGACGCTGTAGACACAGGGGTGAATAAAAGACCTCAGGCAGTTCACAGCGCAAAACATGTATTTACTTGTATATTTATCTTTTTTTTTAATTTATTTATTTGACACAGAGAGAGATCACAAGTAGGCAGACAGAGAGAGAGGAGGAAGCAGGCTCCCCACAGAGCAGAGAGCCCGATGTGAGCCTCAATCCCAGGACCCTGAGATCATGACCTGAGCCGAAGGTAGAGGCTTTAACCCACTGAGCCACCCAGGCGCCCTGTATATTTCTCTTTAGATCTGGGGTCTCCAAATTGTCTTCCTCTCCCATCCAACCCAGCAGATACATTTACATCCGTATCCCCAATAATGCACTAATAGACTTAAGTTCATTTGAAAATTAGAAGAACAAAAAAAGAAAAAGGAGAAAAAAAGGGGGGGTGCACCTGGTAAGAGCAATATAATTTAATACGCTTTTCTAAAGAAAAAAAAAAAAGTTAAAGTCCATTTTGGTGTAACCCTTTGTGGTTCAGTAATTTTCCAGTCATCATTGCCTCCTAGAGTTACAGTCTCTGGGCCACCTCAACCACTACTGTCTGGTTTTTCAGGATTACCAATCTGGGAAACTAATTCCTCATACTGAATTCTCTCAGGGTGCCTGGCGGGCATATTTGGTGGAACATGTGACTCACGATCTCAGCGTCAGGAATTCAAGCCCCACTTGGGTGTAGGTAGAGCTTATGTAAAAAAAGAAAACTTAGGAAAAAAAGAAAAGAAAGAAAGAAATTCTCTCTACCAACATAACCATTGCAGTCTCTACTTCCTGTGTGGACCCTAAATACTATACCAAGAAATATATATATATATATATATTTTAAGATTTCATTTATTTAGTTGAGAGAGAGAGAGAGCAAGAGAGCGAGTGTGTGCACATGCAGGGGGGGAGGAGCGGAAGCAGAAGAAGCGGCAGACTCCCCACCGAGCAGGGACCCCGATGTGGGACTCTATCCCCAAACCCTGTATCATGACCCAAGCCAAAAGCAGGTGCTTAACCTACTGAGCTAACTACGTGCCCTATTACAAGAAATATTTTTATATGTGAGTGAATTGAGCTTAAACTCTCCCTCACTCGTTTGGCCTAATATTTCTCCCACTCTTTTTTTGACAGAATTAAAATTTAAGTCACTGAGGTCCTCTCTTCCTGTCTTTTCTATGAAGGAAATAAATGCTCAAGCCAGCAATGCCCATGGAGCAAGAACAAGGAGTCAAGGAGTTACGTGCTGAGGGGACATTTCACACTGAACCAAGACCTGCAACTCTGACTTCCGAATTGTTTCAATCCTTGAAATCATCACAGTCCCGGTTTTGTTCTAAAAAGTCGACTTTTTGGGGCTCCTGGGTGGCTCAGTTGCTTAAGCGACTGCCTTCGACCCAGGTCATGATCCCAGAGTCCTGGGATCAAGCCCCACATCGGGCTGCCTGCTCAGCAAGAAGCCTTCTTCTCCCTCTCTCACTCCCCCTGCTTGTGTTCCCTCTCTGGCTGTGTTTCTCTCTGTCAAATAAATAAATAAAATATTTTTTTTAAAAAGTCGACTTTTTAAGGAGAAAACTTAAATAATGCCATCCACTCAGAATAAAAATAATTCCCAGGCTGTTCTTAAAGAAAATTCCCACCGCTCTGCAATATACTATTTGCACTTCTGGAAGACCAGCACCGTAATGGAAATGCAGTTTTGCTTGTCCATGCACGAGGACAGAAAATAGTTGAGTAGCAAGGAATTCTAACTCATAGCAGAAAAGTCAGCCCAACTCCAGTGGGTGGTGTTCCAATTCCCCTTCCTGCACAGGAGCAGCTGACAAGAGGATCCCCTTTCCTCCCTCAAGTTTGACATTGACCATGCTTTGCCTGCTTCCCTAAATGCAATCTCACTTATATAATATGGAAAGTAAGTTTGATTTTCTTTGAAAAACCAGCATCTGATAGCCCAGCTATTAAAAACCATTCACCAGAAAATTGAAGCTAAGGATTCTAACAAGTGGCTTGTTAGCAGAGAATGTCCCAACTAAAGTAAGGAGCAGGCTTGTCACTTTTTATCCCATCCTCTGAGGATAATAAGTAAGAAGGACAAAATGAGTGCAGCCCTCCTGGGTCTCCCCTTAAGAGTTTAAAAGCAAAATATTGATTTTGAGTTACCCTGCTTCAACTCAGCTTTGCTCTCATGATATTTTTATTCCCTTGTAGATTCCTGGGTCCATTTGTTGCAGATTTTAAAAGTAAATCACTGGTGAGTCTGTGGTGTGTCCATGTAACATTTCTGCACCTAAAAATATGGTCAATTGACACCTTAAAGGTTTCTGAGCAGCTCTAACTCTTAGTGACATCTCCAGCTACATCCCCAGTATGCTCAAAACAGATAAAGTGGATGCATTGATTTTAGTTGTATAAAACCCTCGACAAAATCTCTTTGTGGCCATCTCTGCAGTCTCTTGATGATTTATAAAGGATTTGCTTATGACACAAATGTGATCCTTCCACTCTCTTCCATTCTGTTTTCAACTAGGTCCACAGTGAGTTTCCTGAGGCCAACAGACCAACAGTAAAAAATGGTTAGGTACCCAGGGCTAACCAAGGAATCTTCACTAATTTGTATTAGGAGATGCCACTAGAATTGTGACTCGGATTATATACATATTATTGTCAGTACAGCCTGGCATTGGACCACCTGAGGATTCTTAAATTCTAGCTCTTATTTTCAAATGAACTTTCTTTTGCTGTATACAAAGATTTGTTGACAAAATTTAGGCTAGTGAGAGCTGGGGGAAAAAAGGCACGCTCACATGCATTCTAGATGAATTTTGACACTCTTCCATGGGTTTCTTGGGATGAGATAAAAAGTGTTTACATTAGAAGAAAAATCTAAATTCTGAATCTTCATTTAAATTTTCTTGAATTCCCTAACTTTATGAATAGTTTCCTATACATCCAAAGGAATGAACTTCATTCTTTTCTGGATTCTTTCCGCATGCAGATAAGGAGTCATTTCTAGCTAACAAAACAGGTCTTAGCTTCTCCATCTGAAAAGGGAGGCTTTGGAAGTCTCTGAAACGTCTTGATATTAAATCCCAAATGTGGAAAATTGCTCATGGCTGCTCCATAGAGATGCTAGATAACCTTGATCGTTTATTTTCACTCCAGCTTTTGATACCTCTAAGTTTCCCTCTAGAAGAGGAATGTACCTCATTCCTCTCACACAAATATTTCTCCACTGAGACACTGCTCAAGTCATCAGAAAAGTAAAAAAAAAAAAAATCCATTTGTTTAATAACATGTATTGAGACATGGAAGCAAAGAGCTATAATAAAGAGATGAACAAGACACGGATCATGGTGAAAAACAAAGAAGTCAATGGTCAAATTTAAAAGATGTGAAGAAAGAGACAGAAGGGACTCCCAATTCAGCAGTGAGAGAGGGCAGGAATGTCCGAAGAACTTTCCAAAAGAGGAGAGAGTTGAACCAAATACAGAAGAGTGGGTAGGGGTTTTCCAAGTGCAGAGAAGGTGTGCAAGCCTCCCAGGGCTGCCACAACAAAGAGCCACACACCAGGTGGCTTGGAACAATAGAAATTTATTCTCATAGTTGTGGAAGCTGCAGTCCAACATCAAGGTGTCAGGGGGGCTGTGCTCCCTCTGAAGGCGCTGCCTCCTGGCTGCTGGTTGTTCCCGGGCTTGTGGAAGCATCATTCCAATCCTCACTTCCCTGTGTCCAAATTTTCCCTTTTTCCAGGGACACCAGTCATACTGGATTAGGGGCCCGTTGTACTCGGGCATGATCTCATCTCACTTAATCACATCTGCAGTGAGCCCATGTTCAAACAAAGCCGCACGCTGAAGGTAGTGGGGTTAGGACTTAGGGGACAAAGGACGGGTGGGGACACTATAAGGGCCCACTTGGCCAGAGTAACTCCATTTTGACCAAGCAGCCATCTTGTTGTGTGTCAGCAAGAAACTTTGCGGACCTGGGATGACTCGCATTTTCCAGGAGGGCGATCGAAGCCACTAAAGTAACAACTTCCTGGTATCAGGACCACCCCAGGTCAGCTAAGACCTCTCAGGAACAAGCACATAGGTGCTTAAAATCACGTGTGTTACCCAGGCGAAAGGGGAGAGGAACTGTGTAAGTTCTCCAATTGTCCATAAAAGCTAGCCTGTCAGACGGGGCGGGGTCGCTCTCTTTCTTCAGAGACGACCCTGATCGACCAGGGCCCTGACCGGCCAGTTTGGTTCAGGATGCTTGGAGCTAAATAAAGCTTGCTTGACTTTTGCTTTGTATCAGCCTGTTCCTTTAACCGCGGACCCTAACAGACACAATTCAACCTACCATAGAGGGAGAAAAGCCAGCCAGGCCAGGTAAATTCCTGTAAGGGCACTGCAGGGGAACCCTGCGGTGGGCCTGAAATGTGTACTAGAAAGAGTGGAAGGGCCCTGGGAGAGCGCGAGGCAGTCAGATCCCAGAGCGCACTGCGGGAGGAGGGATGTCAACAACATACTTCAACTCTTAACCTGAAGATCATGGGGAAGCCACGGACCAGAGGCATCAGGTGTGCAGCTTAAAAAAGTTTTCTGATGTCCCATGGCAAATAAAAGGGGGCAAGACTGAGGCTGGGAGAGGGACCCTTTAACAGAGGTAGAGGGCAAATAGTTCTTAAGAAGTATTTCCCTCGGCGGGGCACCTGAGTGGCTCAGTTGGTTAAGCCACTGCCTTCGGCTCAGGTCATGATTTCGGAGTCCTGGAATCAAGCCTCGCATCCGGCTCCCTGAATCAGCGGGAAACCTACTTCTCCCACGCTCACTCGCCCTGCTTGTGTTCCCTCTCTAGCTGTGTTTCTCTCTGTCAAATAAATAAAAATAAAAATCTTTTTTTTAAAAAAAAAAGAAGAAAATATTCATGCTTCATTATGGGGCGCCTGGGTGGCTCAGTTGGTTAAGCGACTGCCTTCGGCTCAGGTCATGATCCTGGAGACCCGGGATCAAGCCCCACATCAGGCTCCCTGCTCCGCGGGAAGCCTGCTTCTCCCTCTCTCACTCCCCCTGCTTGTGTTTCCTCTCTGGCTGTGTTTCTCTCTGTCAAATAAATTTTAAAAATCTCTAAAAAAAAAAAAAGAAGAAGAAGTATTTCCTTAGTCTAACTATTTAATTAGTAACTATTTCCTCCTTAAGACTAATTCCCTAGAAAGTGGTCACTCTCATAATCAGACCCACTGAGGTCCTACCAAATGCCTGGTATGGTATGGTACTAGGTTATGGGAATATATATATCATAAATTGCATAGATATCTGTATTATAGGTAAATCATAAATATCTAAGTCAAAATTATGAAATGTATAAACATGTTGAGAAGGTAATGCTACATAAATTAAACAAAGAAAACAAAGTAGATTAGAGAAAAAATAAAAGTCAGTACTAAACAAGTAATGTGTTGGGTGCCTGGGTGGCTCAGTCATTAAGTGTCTACCTTCGGCTCAGGTCATGATCCCAGAGTCCCGGGATCAAGCCCCGCATCAGGCTCCCTGCTCAGTGGGAATCGTGCTTCTCTTTCTCACTCTCTCTGCTTGTGTTCCCTCTCTAGCTGTGTCTTTCTCTGTCAAATAAATAAAATCTTTTTAAAAAAAGAGAGAGAGAGGGAGTAATGTGTTGCTAAAAGTGAAAATTTTAGGAAAGCCTTCTGAAAAAAGTGGTACTTTGTACGTGTTGTAAAAAATGAGAATTTAGATAAAATAAGAATAAGTTGAGTTGATGTTTCAATCTTTTATTTCAAAACAAGTTATTACTTTCTTCAAGTACCAGGAGATGAACTAAGAACTCCTTAACAATATTAAGATTAGGAGTAGAAGAAGAATAATTTTTACACACTGCAAAGTGCTTTATAAAAAAAAAAAAAAAGAAAAAAAAGCACTTTAATTTTTTCTAAATCCCTGCACAGAGATCTGTACTGTCTAAAATGCCTTGACCCCAACTTTAACAGTTTAATATTAGCTGGATATTCTAGGAAGACAACAAGAAATTTTCTCCCAGAGACACCTGGGTGATTCAGTCATTAAGCGTCTACCTTTAGCTCAAGTTATGATCTCAGAACCCTGGGATCGAGCCCCCTCCCCAGTCGGGCCGGAAACCTGCTTCTCCCTCTCTCACTCCCCCAGCTTGTGCTCCCTTTCTAGCTGTGTCTCTCTCTGTCAAATAAATAAATTAAATCTTTAAAAAAAATTTCTCCCAGAAGTCCATACGGTATCGAATTTCAGCACTCTGGCGAGGAAACCACAGCAATCCTAACTTGTTCAGAATCCAGAAAGAAAGTGATTCATTTTTGCCCTTTAGGAAACAGGAGTAATTTTCATATTGTGAAATCTTGGCAATGGTTTCCTCTTCACAATAGGCAAGGTGGGGAAAGCTGCATTAGGTACCATCTGTCAAATATAAATCCTTCAAAGCTAGCAGTGACACCAGAATAAAATAATGTGGTACAAGTGGACATTTGGTTTTATGTGCATAATCCTATTAAGAGAAGCTCTCTTCCCATGGTTTATTATCATTCTTTCTTAGTGATATTAAAAATTTCATCCTTGGGACACCTGCGTGGTTCAGTCAGTTAAGCAGTCTACTCTGGATTTCAGCTCAGGTCCTGATCTCAGGGTCCTGGGATCGAGCCCCAAATGGGACTCCTTGCTTAGCGGGGAGTCTGCTTAAGAGTCCTCACCCTCTGCATCTCCCCCCACTTGGGAGTATGCCCTCACACTCTCTCAAATGAAATACATAAAGAAAAGTTTTTTAAATAACCAGTATATTAAACAAAGAGAAGTTATGGCATGTCATCAGACCTCATCTTTATTTTTAGGCCTCCTACTATCCCTTTAAAATGCTTTCAATGTGGAAACTTGCCCTCTGTCCCAGGATGAAAACTCAGGCACTTGAGGCAGTCCTGTGATTTTTCTAATAACTCTGGAAGGAAGGAAGGAAGGAAGGAAGGAAGGAAGGAAGGAAGGAAGGAAGGAAGGAAGGAAGGAGGATGGTGGCTTATAGTCATTTTAAGTTAGAAAACCTAAGTTTAGTAGCTGAATGTCCAAAATCTCATATAATAATCATAAAATTTGAACATGATTTTAAGGTAAAACATTCTCCTTTCTGAACTCCAAAAGCTTCTGAAGGCAGGAAAGGAGGGGTAGTGGGACATGAACCTGCCTATTCCTGCCCTTCATCCCCAACCTTCCTTCTCCATCCATGCCCCCCCCCCCGCCCCAACATCAGGATTGCTGACTCATTCTAGGAGTCAAAGTAGCTGAGAGAGAAGATGTGAAAAGCAGTAGCAAAATTTCACTGAACTGGTCTTGTCATTGTTCTATGATGACATGTGAGCCAAACAGTTGATGAAAATTGATTCTCTGGGGCACCTGGGTGGCTCACTCATTCACTGTCTGCCTTCAGCTCAGGTCACGATCCCAAGGTCCTGGGACTGAGCCCTGCCTAGGGCTCCCTGGTCGGCAGGAAGCTTGCTTCTCCCTCTCTCCATCCCTCTGTGGCTTATGTTCCCTCTCTCACTGTGTTTCTCTCTGCCAAATAAATAAATAAATAAATAAATAAATAAATAAATAAAATCTTTGAAAAAAAAGAAATCTGAAAAGTCATGACAGTATGGAAAAATGAATTTAAAAAGAAAAAGAAAATTGATTCTGCTTTTTTTAAAGATTTTATTTATTTGAATAAAGAATACTTGCAATCCAACCCCCATTTTAATGTTCTCCGTAGGATCCAACTTTATATAAAGTGCTTTGATGACCCTGCTCCTGTAACCTCTTGATATGGTTTGTTTTTTTTTTTAAGATTTTATTTATTTGACAGAGAGAAACACAGCCAGAGAGGGAACACAAGCAGGGGGAGTGAGAGAGGGAGAAGCAGGCTTCCCGCCGAGCACGGAGCCCAATGTGGGGCTCCATCCCGGGTCTCCGGGATCATGACCTGAGCCGAAGGCAGTTGCTTAACCAACTGAGCCACCCAGGCGCCCCTGATTCTGCTCTTTTTAAAAAAAAATTATTTATTTATTTGATAGAGAGAGAGAGAGAGATGAAAAAGAGATCACAGGTAGGCAGAGAGGCAGGCAGAGAGAGAAGGGGAAGCAGGCTCCCTGCTGAGCAGAGAGCCTGATGTGGGGCTTGATCCCAGGAAGTCTGAGATCATGACCTGAGCCAAAGGCAGAAGCTTAAAACCTTAACCCACTGAGCCACCCAGGTACCCTGATTCTCTTTCTTGAGAACTTTCATAGTTTATTCAGAGAACAGCAGGGGGAACATGTGTTTCCTGTGACAGAAGGCTAAGGGTTTTCTTTCTTTGTCCATGCCTCCCCACCCCACCCCCCGCCACCCATTAGGAATTTTCCAGTAGTCCACTCCTCACAATCTGTCTTAGTGACCTCATTGCCCCTACAGGTGGCCCTCCTTTTGGACAGGATTTAAAATATCTTTCCCATCTCCTTTTCT
>PITA01000295.1:174167-309880 GCA_004023965.1 Spilogale gracilis
CCTCTCCTCTCCTCTCCTCACATCCAATCCTTGGCAAAGTCTCATTCATTCTTTAGCCCAACAATCTCTAAGGTCTACCTTCAAAGACTTCAACTGATGGGAAAGAGCTGAGTCATAGATGGACCTGGGTGGCCTCTTAAAGACGATGATTCTGATGATGCTAATACTTATTGACCACTTACTAGGACCAGATACTTTTAAAAACACTTATATGAATGAACTCATTGAATCTTCACAACAAACCTAGGAGGTAAGAATTACTACCTCTAGGAAGCTGAAACACAGAGAAATTTAAAAACTTGCTGAGTCACCCAGCCAGTAAATGATGGTACATGGATACTTCCTCTTTTCATTGTATTCTGGTCTCATACTTAGTTTTTCTGACTGCCTTTTGCCACCACTCTTCTCTGCTGCACACAGAACTCCTCTCAAAACAGGATTCCTACCACTATGTGCAATCCTTAAAAAGATAGATCATATATATTCTTGTGAAACCAAGTGGCATAGTGTCTGCCCCAACTCTTGCTTTACCCAGAGCTAAGCCAATTCAATCTCCAGATATTTGGTCAACATCCAGGACGAAAACTACAAGGCAACTCAAGTGGTCACAGAAATAGACCCAGATGGTCTTGTCTCCTTCCTGCGGTGACATTTACTTGCTATACCTTCCTTTCTTAGCTTGTTCTTTGACATTTATGGAAGCAACGAGGCTTGGACCTTGCAATTGGACCATCAGTTGTCATCTTGGCTGAAAGCATCTTGGTTAATAGATGAACTTAAGTGCTATAAGAACTCAAGCCCACAACTTCTCAGACCAACTAGGGAATATAAAACACAAAAACTGGAAAACAGTTAATTCCCACTTTATTCACCAGTGAGGATTTGGAGAATTCTACAATATAAATATGTGTGTTTTCAGCTGTAATTTTGTGCAACATTAGAGCATCTCACCTGCAGAACCCACTAAACTGGAGATCATCAGCTATATAGTGAAAACAAATAAAGTTTGTTACATTCTATGTAAAGAAAAAAACCACAACCGGCCAGCCTACCCTTGTGTGTATCACTAGAAGGTATGAAGATGAGTCAAATCATATGCAATTTCAACCAATCAGCATATAGCTACTCCTGAATGCTGAAGATGTCTCTTTCAAGTAACTAACCTGTCCTACTATCAATTTAAGAAACTATTTGTAGTAACAGTTAAGAGGGCTCATTTTAAGCAAAATAGATGTATTAAAATATGTATTAGGGGGTGCCTAGGTGGCTCAGTCGTTAAGCATCTGCCTTCAGCTCTGGTCATGATCCTGGAGTCCAGGTATCGAGCCCCGGATTGGGCTCCCTGCTCAGTGGGAAGCCTGCTTCTCCCTCTCTCACTCCCCCTGCTTGTGTTCCCTCTCTGGCTGTGTTTCTCTCTGTCAAATAAATAAAATCTTAAAAAAATACATGTATTACAAAAGATTAATGTTCAATAATTAAGTTGATTGTAAGTAACAATAAGGTTTTATCCATTTTAAATATCCAATTTAAATTAATAATTGATTTTGAAGAAGAAATATAAATGTTAATGAACATGAAAAATTACTCAACTTTATTCCTTAATTTTTAAAATGCAAACCAAGGTAACATACCATTTTTTTTTAACTTATCAGACTGAATTAACAACCTCTCTCAAAGTTAGGTATCCCTCCCCTAATTTGACATACATCTTACATGATATTCACTTTTATTTGCTTATTTAAGATTTATTTATTTGAGAGAAAGGGAGAGAGCACACATATGCACACAGAGGGAGGAAGAGAAGTGGGGGCGGGCAGAGGGAGATGGGGAGACTCCTAAGCAGATTCTACCCTGAGTGCAGAGCTTAATCTCATCACCCCAAGATCAAGACCAGAGCTGAAAACAAGAATTGGATGCTTTTTTTTAAGATTTTATTTATTTATTTGATATATAGAGAGAGAGATCACAAGTAGGCAGAGAGGCAGGCAGAGAGAGGGGAGGAAGCAGGCTCCTTGCTGAACAGAGAACCCAATGCAGGCCTTGATTTCAGGACCCTGAGATCATGATGGGAGCTGAAGGCAGAGACTTTAACCCACTGAGCCACCCAGGCGCTCCAAGAGTTGGATGCTTAACAACTGTGCCACTGAGGCACCCCCATAGATACTCACTTTTAAATGATGAAGTCAGATATGCAGAGAATTTCAAAACGACACATATTACCATTGGATTGGCTGGAGATAATGTGTGGAAGAGAGTAGGCTGGAAAAGTTACTGAGACAAATCTCAGGTTGTATAAAAGATACCAACATATTTGTAGTCCTTGATTCTTATGGGTAGATCTGGTTCCCAAAGGATTAAATCCATTTACATCACCTCAGTTGATACATTCAGCAGTATTAGATTTTATTGTTTTAAAAATATTCTTTAGGCAAAAAGGGGACCCGTGGGTTTGCTTTTGTTGTTTCGATTATTTGAATTACTAGTAATTTACATCTTTGTTTTACAGATGCAATCTTCTTTTATGAACAATTTTGTTCATTATCACTATTATTATCATTATCATACTATGCCCTCATTTGACATATGATATTTGCTGTGAGTATGCCCTAGTTCACTGATGTATTTCATTTTGGTTTGATGCTTTTTGAATTATACAAGTTTTCTATTTCTTATAGTCAAATTTGTCTCTTTTTCTCAGTAATTAAAACATCTTTTAAAAACATTTTTTTTAGTAAAAGCATCAGCCAAAGGCAGATGCTTAACCCACTGAGTCACCGAGGTGCCCCATGGGGGTATTTCTTATTTTAAAAACTTCTTACTCTAAAATAACCAGGAATTAATTTTGACATGTTATTTAAAGTATAGATTTAAAAATGAAGTTTCCTAGGGCACCTGGTGGATCAGTCGTTAAGTGTCTACCTGCGGCTCAGGTCATGATCTCGGTCCAGGGATCGAGCTCTCCATCGGACTTTCAGATCACAAGGACCCAGCTTCTCCCTCTCCCTCTGCCTGCTACTCCCTCTGCTTGTGCTTTCTCTCTGTCAAATAAATGAATAAAATCTTAAAAAAAAAAAAAAAAAGTTTCCTTAGGGTTCCTGACGGACTCAGTCAGAAAAGGTGTGACGACTCCTGATCTTGGGGTCATGAGTTTGAGCCCCATGCTGGGTATAGAGATTATTTAAATAAATAAAACTTTAAAAACGAGAAAACAAAAATGTGTTTTAAAAAATAAAATAAAATGAAGTTTCCTGCCCCCCACAACTGCTGAGCTGGGCTGCCGGTGTCATTTAACAAGGAATTGTTCTCTATACTCATTTGTGGTGCCTGTCTTATCGTATATTCTTATATCCAAAAATCTCTTCAGATTTTATCAGAATTTTGCACAGAACCCAGCTCAGGTTTCATGTGTGGTCACCGTCCCACCCTAAGCGCCAATATATGTCCTCTACCTAATCAACAAGCCCAGGGGGTCTAATGCAAACAAATCAGTGATCCCCAACCCGGAACTAAAGCCACCGGCATCACTTGCTTGTACCAGTTCACAAACTCTGAATTCCTTTTCTGTATGACCGCCAGAGGGATACCTTAAAAATATAAATGCTGCTTATAATAAATTGCTGTTCACAATGTTTCTCATAGCCTTTAGACTAAAATATAAAAATGCTTATTTGGGGACCACAAGCTCCTGGATGATATGGCCGCTGACCACCTTTCTCATCTCTCCTGTCACTGTCTAGCCCCAGTCTCCAGAACTGTCTCCTTTCGGGTTCAAGAATCCCATGTACTGGCTGTCACACCATGGGCCCTGGGCGCACTGAGCGCATGCGGAGAATACTATTCCTTGTGATTTGGGCAGCAGCCTGTCACCAGGGGCTCACGGACAGGGACTCCTGAGGCGGGGCTTCCCTGAGCTCCCTGGCCAGCCCTCCTATCAGTTCTTCACATCGACCTGCTTTATTTTCTCCCTCACTCATGTGAGGACCTGAAATTGCCTTACCTACTTATTTTCTACTTTTTCTTCTGTATCCTCTTTTATAAATTCCTTGGAAAGAAAGATCTTGCGTGTCTTCTTCATTCCCATAAACCCAGTACTTAGAACAGTGAATTTGACCCAGTAAATGTCCTATAACTATTTCTTGAGTGATTAGATGGCTGGGTGGATAGGGGAGTGGAGGGATGAACAGTCAATTAGGCATCCCCTGGAACCTCTTCCCCAGCATGTCCATTGTTAGAATAATGTCTTCTGCAGTGATTTAGTGTTGGCTCTACCCAAATATTCATCTCATCCTTTCCTATTCCTTACAGCCCTACATTTGTGAGGGTGTGGTGTGCCCTCTCCAGGCCCAGAACTGGTCCCATCTTTCTAGGCACAGAGATTGGTTCAGTGATGAGCAGGATAGGGCACCTAATTCAGGCCTGGGACTAGAGGAGAAGCCCAGGGGTTTGAGGAAGACTCTGCCTTTTTCTTCCATGTTGTTAAGATTTGAATTAGATTTGATGTATTCCCACTAGAATCCCCGTGGGCTTTTTGTCATAGCAAAAAGGAAGAAATTAACTAAGGTAAATGAAGATACCCACGAATACATGGTTTTTCTTTTTCTAAAATAGTAATTTAAATGTTCAGTTCATTTACTTTGTCTTTTTCATTTTGTTTTTATAAACTCATTGAAAGCTGCAGTTTTATAGATATTTGTCAAGTTATTTCTAAAAGGTACATGGAAGGGGCGCCTGGGTGGCTCAGTCATTAAGTGTCTGCCTTTGGCTCAGGTCATGATCCCGGAGTCCTGTATTCCAGCCCAGCACTGGGCACCCTGCTCAGCGGGAAGCCTGCTTCTCCTCCTCCCACTCCCCCTTCTTGTGTTCCCTCCCTCATTGTCTCTGTCTCTCAAATAAATAAATACAATCTTTTAAAAAAAGAAAAAAAGAAAAGAAAGAACTAGGCATGCAAAAATCAATAAGTAATGATCAATTCATAAGTAATCATTCTTTCATTTACTTCATTATTTCTAGATAGCATCGTAAAAATAGAATTTTTACTTTCATATTAAATTGTCTTCTTTCTGTTGTTGCCATTGTTTGGTTCTCTTTGTAGCACCAGTAACCTTTTAAGCTCACATAATAATAATAGTAACAATGTTAAAGACTTCATAGATGTAACCAATCCTCAAAGACATAAATCTAACATTAATTCTGGCATCCTCTAGGTTAGCACAGAACCGGGTACCTGCTCAGTCCTTCATAAATTTGTGTTAAATGAGGGTACCTGGCACTGAAAAAATCTTGTAATCCTAGAAAAACATTATGTTGTCCGAGATAAAGCACATACCTGGAGTCAGGTGTTAAGATCCCTTGACTTATTTGGTACCCTGCTAAAGTTTTTGTCTCTGTTGGGAAAGTTCATTTAATCCAACTGTAGCTCTTCAGTACTGACTGTTTCTTTATAATCCCACTGAAGCAGGAACAAGGATGGGGGGGGGACAGGGGGTGTGAGAGAAAATAAAAGGAAAAAGGTACATAAACAACAACAATTCTCCACCTTATCTCTCTTACTGCTTTTTGCTCATAATGAGCCATCCAAGAAGTGGATTTGGATCCGGAAGAGATAGTCTATACCAGGTGTTCAATCAGATACCTTATAATCCACATTCAGCCCACAGATACGCTTTCTTGGCCTTAGGCAACATTTTTTAAAGATATTTAAACAGTTTTCAATATTTTAAAATCCAGAAAATTTGCAGACAAATCTAAGCTCTGACTTTTCTTGAATAAAAGTCAGTAGAACTGACAAGGGTGTTGTGCACTTTTCACCGGGAGGCAGTGGGCTGGGGCTGAATCATGATTGCCTCTTTGTGGGGGTGGGGAGCCAGTGTGCTGGAGACACAATTCTGCCTGCAATCTCTAATGTCAGCTACACTTGTGAAGGTTGGATTGAAGACAGCCGTCAAGCATGGTGGCTAAGGCCAGGGACTCTGGATCAGACTGCCTGAGTTCGAATCTAGATTCCATCATTTTGACCAGTGCTCATCATGGGGAAGTTGCCTGATCTTTCTGTACCTCGGTTTCTTATTTGTAAGTAGAATAATAACTGCTACCCAACTTTGTGATGAGAATTAAATGACATACTTGCCCCCTCCCACATTGCAAGCACACCCAGTAAACATCAGTATTTTCACCATCTTGCCTCTATTTTCTTATGGTGGTGAGGTTAAGAAAAAAACCAAATAGCACTTAACTTTCTGTCTCTCTATCAAAAGTGGGAAAATGCACAATAGCCTCAGAAAATAAAGCCTATTTCTGTATGTGGAAAATGCAAATAAAGTGTGTCTGTGTTATGAACCAAAACACAGTAAGAGCTTTAACCAGAAATACAAAAGGATGGTGGAAAAAGACTATCTAAAGAAAAGATTGGGTTGGGACGCCTGGGTGGGCTCAGTCGTTAAGCGTCTGTCTTCAGCTCAGGTCATGATCCCAGGGTCCTGGAATCGAGTTTCGCGTCGGACTCCCTACTCAACAGCAAGCCTGCTTCTCCTTCTGCCTGCTGCTCCCCTGCCCGTGCTCTCTTTCTCTTTGACAAATATATAAATAAAATCGTTAATTTTTTTAAATAAAAAAATAAAAATAAAGAAAAGATTGGAATTTCAATAAGAGTTCTTTAAAAACTCAAGCAGTATCACTGATCTTGATGTAAAATACAGTAACCTATTAAAAGACAAGAAAATGTCAGTAACACTGCTTCCTTCATTTACTTTATCTGCCTGGATCTTATGGGCATTGAGTTTGGTTTCAGAACAAGTCTAAGAACACCCCCCAAAACGATAGTTGTCTCGGTGAAGCAAACTGAACTAAAAACTCCAGGCATCAGAAAAGCCAAAGCTAAATCTGTTTAATTTTTACACTATTGTAATAGCAAATTACTGGAAAACTGCGAAGTAAATAATCGCATTTGTAAACACTCAATTCAATAATATAAGAAATATAAAATAGACCTCTGCGGACCCAGGCTTACAGAACACCCTCTTCCAAAAATGGAAAAAAAGTGAACAAAAGACTTACTACACAAAGAATAAGCCAGACGTGTTAAAACAAAGGGGAAAACAATCTATTATTGTAAACCATGATAAGAATAATCCAGAAGAGGGGCGCCGGTGTGGCTCAGTCTGTCAAGAGTCTGACTATTGATTACAGCTCAGGTCATGATCTTGAGATCAAGTCCTTCTTCGTCTGTGTCTGGCTCCCTGCTCAATGGGGAGTCAGCTTGAAGATGCTTTCTCTCCCTCTGCCCCTTCCCCCCTCAAAATAAATAAATGAATCTTGAAGAAGAAAACAAAGATGAAGAAGAAGAAGGAGAAGAAGAAAAATCCAGAGACAGTAACTTCTGCAACACATTAGAAGAGGACTCCAAGAATCAGTGCTGGGTTGTAACTCAAACTGAAAATGTTGCGTACAACTCTGGACATTCTCACCAAGCCTGGGAGTACATTTGGCCCAAGGAAAACTCAAGAACATCTCCAACGGAGCCCTCTTCCCATCACCAGCAGGGAGTAGTTTCTTAGTTTAATGAGGTGCTGTGGTTTACAAATGAAGTTTTCAGAGGGTCTAACTGTCTGAGGGATGATTCACCATATATCAAATTCACCCAAGAGGCTCTCATAAAAAGAGGCACGACCCCAGAAATTCGGATTCAGTCAGCGCTGGATAAGAAATAATTTGGCAATGCAAAAGTTCACCTATTAGAGTACTGTTTATATAGCCTATAACTGAAAAGTCTAAATGGCCATCAGTGGGGAAACAGATAAATAACCATTGTACGTTTATGTGAGGGAAATGGAGAGGTTGGTTATGTGTTGATATGAAGTGACTTCCAACATTCGTTGTGAAGAGGTGGAGGGGAAAGCATGATGTAGAACAGTGCTCTAATATGCTACCTCTGGGGTGAAAAATTTATATACTGTGCCTCTATTTGCATGAATAAATGTCTCCACAGGCATCCATAAGAAACCAATAATATTGGTTGTATCTGGGAAGAGCAGCTGAGCATCTGGGAAAGAAAAAGGTATCCCTTTCTTATTCTCAAGTTTTGAACCATTATGAATCTATCATTATTAAAAAAAAATAAGTAAATGTCTTAGAAAATGAAATGAAAGAGAGAAAGGAAGGGAGGAAGGGGAAGAATGGAGCAAGGGAGGGAGGGAGGTTGGAAAGAAGATCAGATGATAGGAAAATAGCACCTACAAAGTTTTCCTGAGAAAATCTCTATAATAACATAATACAGGCCTGCAAAAAAGATTGGAGATGCAGAGGGCAGAGCACAGGAGGACTGGCAGTGAGCTCAGAATCCATTTAATTATAAATGATGGCAAATCAGTACAACAATGGCTATTATGAAACAAATGTTAAACGTTCCTTTTTTAAAGATTTTATTTAATTATTTGAGAGAGAGAGAGAGATTGAGAGAGAGAGTACATGGGCAGGGGGAGAGGGAGAGAGGACTTCCTAGAGACTCAGGGAACCTGAACAGGGACCCTGAGATCATGACCTGAGCCCAAATCAAGGGTTGGATGCTTAACCAACTGAGCCACCCAGGTGCCCCTAAATGTTCTTAGTTTTTGAAGGGAAAATGACATAATGTCAAACCTACAAGAAGATAGGTATAATGTAGATATAACAGACTGGTACTTAAATCTCAAAGCCTGCTGCCAGAAAGTCAGAGGTAGGAGGCAATGGCAGCAGGAATTCATTCACCTAGTCGATTTCAAGTATGAAACCTGAGCTGGGGCTGAGGGCCTGGGCTAGGCACTGAGAATCCCAGCGGTGAATGAAATAGACAAGTACCCCCATGTCATATATTTCCATTCCCCCCGGGTGTCCTCATGCACAACAGTCTATAAAAGCAGTTTTGTTTCTTAGGCAAAAAAACAAAACAAAACAAAACAAAAAGCGAAAAACAAAAAATTCCTAAGTACAGGGGTGTCTGAGTGGCACAGTCACTTAAGTGCCAGACTTTTGGTTTCGGCTCCGGTTATGATCTCCGGGTGGTGAGATCAAGTCCCACATGGGGCTTCGGGCCGAGCCTGGAGCCTCTTAGAGATTCTCTCCCTCTCCTCCCTCCTGCCAGTGCACACATGCTGTCTCTCTCTCTCTCTCTCTAAAATATCAATCAATCAATAATAAATAAATAATTAAAATTTCAAAAAACATAAATATAGGGGGCACCCGGGTGGCTCAGTCATTAAGCGCCTGCCTTCGGCTCAGATCATGATCCGGGAGTCCCGGAATTGAGCCTCACATCGGGCTCCCTGCTCGGCAGGAAGCCTGCTTCTTACTCGCTCATTCACCCTTACTCTCTCACTGTGTTTCTCTCTGTCAAATAAATACATAAAATCTTTTTTAAAAAATAAGTATATTGTTTAAAGCCACAGAAAATAGTCACAAACGGCAGGTTATTTTCTGAGGTACTCACACATACTGAAGTATGGAAAGAGAGAGAAAAAAAGACAAAATACAGACTGCATCACACGTGAAAAAAGTAAACAAAAAAAAGCAGCAAGCAAGAAATAAAATCATAAAATAAAATGGCAAAATCGAGACCAAACATAAAGCATGACTATATTGTATATAAAACAGATTGCTATATTATTTGATAGAACCCTGCTAAATTTTTTGAAAATTTAGGAACTAAATAGATAAATGAGAATAAGAGAAAATATTAAAAAAACTTTAAAGGGCATTTCCAGGTTATATTCATTTCAGGGATAAATTCTTTTTTTTTTTTTAATAGTTTTTTTTTTTTTAAGATTTTATTTATTTTACAGAGAGAAACGCAGCCAGAGAGGGAACACAAGCAGGGGGAGTGAGAGAGGGAGAAGCAGGCTTCCCGCTGAGCAGGGAGCCCCATGTGGGACTCGATCCCGGGTCTCCCGGATCATGACCTGAGCCAAAGGCAGTGGCCCAACCAATTGAACCACTCAGGTGCCCCTCAGGGATAAATTTTAATTAAACCGATACTGGTATTTAAGTTGTTCCATAACAAATAAAAGTTCTCACTTATATTTGAAAAGTTAGCATATTATTGAGATCAAAACTTAACAAAGACAATATAGACTAATCTCTTTTTTAAATATTTATGCAAAATTCTCAAATAATAGATTAGCATGAGGAGTCTAGCAATGCATTATGGATATAAAATACAACTATAGTCAGTTAACTCCAGGAACACAGGAGTATTGCATATTAGAGAGTCTCTTAGTAAAATTCACTATAATGAGAGATTAAATAGGAAAAATAAACTAATTTCCACAGAAACCAGAATTTCCAGGGACTGGGGAGTTTGGAAAAGGAACTGATGACAAAGGAACACTTGGGAATTTTTCAAGGTGATAGAAATATTCCATATTTTGACTATGGTATTAGTTATTCAACTATATACATTTGTCACAACTTACCAAATTACACTTCTTTTTTTAAAAATTTTATTCATTTATTTATTGACAGACAGAAACACAGCTAGAGAGGGAACACAAGCAGGGGGAGTGAAAGAGGGAGAAGAAGGCTTCCCACCAAGCAGGGAGCCCGATATGGGGCTGGAGGTCCATGCTGGGTTGAATCCCACGACTCTGGGATCATGACCTGATCAGGAGGCAGACTTAACAACTGAACCACCCAGGTCCCAAACTACACATTTCTAAAAAGGGTGACTCTTGTATATAAAGTATACAAAGTATACCTTAATATATTTGTATACCTTAATATATTTGACCTTAAAAATAATTCATTTGAATAGACATGGTATTTACTTTATTTTTTTTAAAGATTTTATTCATTTATTTGACAGAGAGAAACACAGCTAGAGAGGGAACACAAGCAGGGGGAGTGAGAGAGGGAGAAGCAGGCCTCCCGCCGAGCAGGGAGCCCAATGTGGGGCTCGATCCCGGGTCTGTGGGATCCTGACCTGAGCCGAAGGCAGTCGCTTAACCAACTGAGCCACCCAGGCGCCACCGTATTTACTTTATTTTTTAATATGTGACATTATCTCAGATAAATTAGGACTAGATAACAAATTCTTTAATTTGTACATATCCACAAAATACAGACATAAAAAACTTATGTACAAAAAATATTCAAATGTATTCTAAATTCCTACATTTGTTATATATATACAAAATTTAGCATCAGACTGATTTAACATTAGAAGCATTCCCATTAGATACAAAAGATCAGTGATACTATTAACTTTTGTTGTAAGAGATAGTTCAGTATTTAAGAATTAAACTATTGGGAAAGAGGAGAAAAATGACTATGTCTAGGTGGATGATGTGAAAAAACAAAAGATAATCAAATGCAAGGCTATTCAAAGTCATTAGGGAATGCATAAAGTTGTTAATAATAAGATTTTCTTTCAATCAATAACTTGACTATAACAAATAAGATCCACTTAGAAAATGTAGGGGCGGGGTGCCTGGGTGGCTCAGTTGGTTGAGTGACTGCCTTCAGCTCAGGTCATGATCCTGGAGTCCCGGGATCGAGTCCCACATTGGGCTCCCTGCTCGGCGGGGAGCCTGCTTCTCCCTCTCTCACTCCCCCTGTTTGTGTTCCCTCTCTGGCTGTGTTTCTCTGTCAAATAAATAAAATCTTTAAAGAAAGAAAGAAAGATAGAGAGAGAGAGAGAGAGAGAGAGAGAGAGAGAGGAAGGAAGGAAGGAAGGAAGGAAGGAAGGAAGGAAGGAAGGAAGGAAGGAAGAAAGAAAGAAAGAAAATGTAGGGGCATCTGGGTGGCTCAGTTGGTTAAGCATCTGCCTTGGGGTTCAGGTCTTGATCCCAGGGTCCTGGGAGCCCCGTCAGGCTCTCCGCTGAACCTCCTTCTCCCTCTCCGTCTGCTCCCCAACATGTCCCCAATTGTGCTCTCATACTCTCTCTCTCAAATAAATAAATAAATCTTTTAAAAAATGTAATAAAAGATCCCCTTTATAGCATAAATGACCATATAATCAACAACAAAAATACATACAGATAATTTAATCAAGAAAGATATAAGCCCACATGAACAAAACATTCAGCTATACTGAGAGAACACTTGAGCCAATGTTAAAGACATACATTAAATTTGGAAAGAAAGTCTGTTTTGTAAGGACATCATTTTTATAAATAAATTTTTAGATTCAATGTGGTCCTGATCAAAACTCCAATTCTCAGGTCATAATCTCAGAGTCCTGAGATTGCGTGCCTCCTCGGGCTCCACACCTGGGGCTGAGGGCAGGTTCAGTGGTGAGCCTGCTTGAAATTCTCTTTCTCCCTCTCCCTCTCCCACTGCCCCTCCCCTGGCTCGCTCTTTCTCAGATAAATAAGTAAATCAATTTCAAATGTATCCAAAAAAATGTATGATAAGAAAACATTGAAAGAAATCTTAGAGGTCAGGTTTTTCTACAACTCCACATAAAGCCCAACGTGTATCAAGATATTCAGATTTTTCGTGCAGAATATTTCATCATAAATTAAGCCAAAAGATAAATGCTAAAATAGGGGGAAATCTTTGCAACACTCCACAAAGCATGACATATATGATCTTTAAAGAGTACTTAACTTAAATATGGGCCACAAATTCATTCGTCATTCTAGATATGCAAAGTAATATTTTCCCTTACCAGAATCATAAAGACCTGAAGAGTGAATAATAGTTGGTGTTGGTGAGAATGAGAAGAAATAGAAGCTCTTCAACATTTTTACTAGGAATATAAGTTAGTACAAAAAAAATCTGTTAATGTACGCCAAAATTTTATACAAATATATTCAATCTAATAACACCAATTCAAGGAATTCATTCCAATGAAATAGTAAGACATGTATGTAAAGATTTCCATGCAAGGATCTTTATTATGATGTTGCCTGTAATAGGAAACACTGAACATCGCATATTTACAGATTACAAAAGTAATAGATTTGTGCAATGTTACGTCCAGGCATATCTGAAAAGGCACACAGTGGCTTAAGTTAGGATGTTGGTTCAAATTAACCTACATATTAATCTAATTCTTACCTCAGAACAGGCAGGTTCAGCTATCAGCCATCAAAGAGGTCCTCAAGGATCCAGATTCTTTGCCTCTCTCTTATCTGTTGCTTGAGCACTGGATTCGCTTAAAGAGAGACCCCTCACTGTCCCATAATGGTGCCAGAGGCCATCAGGCTACTTGCTTCCTACATAAGTAGGATTGTGAAAGGAAACAATAAACCTCTCTCCTAACCACTGACTCCAAGTTATCCCCCTTAGTCTGGACCAGTAACAATTTCCATGGAAACAACTCTGTCTTGATTGGCTTAAACTAAGGAGACTCTCCCCCACATTGAGTCTGAGATCACTTTTCCCTGAGTCACATGAGGAATAGATGCCTGAATAAAACAGGAATTCTTTTTGGAAAAACAAGTGAGATAAGATGGACATTAGGTAAGACAGAGATTGGTGCCCATATGTGTAAATCACAAAACGCCAAGAGAGATTATCACTTGGAGGTTTGGTTATGAGTGCTCAGCATTTTTTGATTTTGGTTTTGGTTTTGTTCTCACTACTCTTTTTTTCTTTTTCTTCTGAACAAAGATCACATACCATCAAGAGGGAAAACTTTTTTTCCTTGATTATAAAAAAATGAAGTATCAGTGGAAAATCTAGACTTGAGAATTTACTCATAACAGTGCCTCCACCTTTATGCTAGAAATTTCCAATTGAGGCAATTGCTAGAAAGTCATAAACATATCAAGTGAAAGGAAATCAGGGTGTTCCCTCTGGCATTCTGAGTATTTCCCTATCCCTGTCTGCTTTGTCAACACATCTATCTATGGGTATTCAAGAATTTGTAGGAAAAAAAGGTAAGCATTCATAAACATTTAATGCTTGCATACTAGATCACAAAACAATAAATGTATGGTAAAGAATATTAACATCTATTTTCCTGCCTCCTATTTCTCTCCTCCTTTCTTTAACTTGATATCCCTTCCCTTAATACTCCCTAGCATTGTTACAATTCAGTCCTAAGAGTAAAAGTTGTCATACTTTTAAAGTTAAATAACTCAGGACTTTAAAATGTTATAAACCTTGTTTAAAAACATATGGTCTGGGGCGCCTAGGTGGCTCAGTTGGTTGAGGGACTGCCTTTGGCTTGGGTCATGGTCCCGGAGACCCGGGATCGAGTCCCATATTGGGCTTCCTGCTCGGCCTGCTTCTCCCTCTCTCAATCCCCCTGCTTGTGTTCCCTCTCTGGCTGTGTTTCTCTCTGTCAAATAAATAAAATCTTTAAAAAATATATATATATATGGTCTGACAGGTGGGGAATGGGGTAAGTGAGTGATGGGCATTAAGGAGGGCACTTGATATAATGAGCACTGGGTGTTATATGAAACGGATGAATCACTAAATTCTACCCCTGAAACTAATAATACACTTTATGTTAACCAAACTAAATTTCAATAAAAATATTTAAAAATAAATAAAAATAAAAATATATGGTCTGACCTGTATCACCTAGCAATCCCACAGACCTAATACAAATGCACTACAGACGTTCACCGAACGACATGCCCCAAAATGTTCACACCAGCACTCTGGAAGCAACTCAAATGTCTCCAGGAGAATGAATAAAAATATATATATAAATCATAAATATATAAATACTATATATATTATATATTCCAGCAGAATGAATAAATTATATATATGTATATTACATATAGGTTACAAAGCAAGAAGAACACACAAATGCAATTACATGCATCAACATGAGCAAATACCCTAAAGAAGCTGAATGAAAGAAGCCAGACGCAAAGAATGCACTAGATTCCATGTATATAGAAATCAAAAAATTAGAAATCGAATTGATGGTGATAGCAGTCAAAATGGTGGAGTCCTCCTAGCAGGCAGCAACCAGAAGTGGGCATGGGCCTTCTCAAGCAATACTGGATTTCTTAGCACGGATGCTGATAAAACAAGTGTGTTGAATTTAGGAAAATTTATTGAGCTCCATACTTAGGATATGTGTACTTTTCAGTATGTACTACACTTGAATTTTTGGAGTTTATTCTTTAAATATGGCCGGAAACACACAGATTATCATTTCTTTATAAGGTTTTTTAATGGATGACATGAAAGCTCTGGGCTGTATAATGTTATTTCTATCCGTACACAGATATAAAACTGAGGTCCAAATAAAATGGAGACCCCATTCTACCACTTAATTGAGCCCTGAAGTCATTTCTTTCCCCCTCATCTCTGTCCTCCTTCTTCTAATCCTCTGAGTTTCAGTTGACTCAGCAGAGACAATTTTCTCAGCTTAGTGTGAAATTAAGACCACAGTGGGTTTATGTCCTATTTCTGCAACTCGGTGGTCATCTGACTGGAAGTAACTTAGCCTTCAGTGCTTCCATTTTCTCATCTGTAAAATGTTGTTAATAAAGAATAGTTCCTATCTCACATAGTTGTGAGGATTGAATGAGCTAAAAGATGCAAAACATTGAGCAGTGAGCTCATTAGATGATGCTGGTTTGCATAAATTCTAGAATGCACCTTTTAGTTTCTGAAAATCCAGAAGCATCCTACAATCAATGATGTCTTACAATCACTGTTGGTCAGGTGACTGTTGCCTGGGCTTCCGGCTTTTATTTTCCTTTTATGTATATATGAGTGAAACATGAAAATAACACTGCCTAAAAAAGCAGTTCTTTTAATAAGCACAAAATAAAAATGTTAGGAGTATGTTAATGGATGGCATCTTAGATTTCATGATTTGTCATGAAATCCCTCATAAAGAAGCCCTTCAGCATTATTTTATTTTAAAAATATTTCCATTATTTATTTGACTTTCATGTTTTAAAAGCGATCATTTTAAACTAGGTATTTTCCCGGGATCTTTAAAGCTTCCCTGGGAACTGGGCAGTTGAAAGACTTCCCAGGGATGCAGAGCACTGTGACCAGATGCTCAGCTATCACTTGCTTCCTTCTGCTCTTAAAATGTCTTTTCTCCCTCCTCCACTGCCAATCCCAGAGCACCAGCAAGCACAGGACCCTGGCACGGAGTGCTCCCTCAAAGTCCTCTCACCCTTCCCTTCTGAGCTCAAACGTCAATTCTTCAGAAAGACTGCCATGTGGTTCTCCAACTTTGCTACATACTGAAATCATTTAGACACCTTCCAGTAAGACTGATGCCTGCGTCTCCCTCTCAGAGATCTGGTTGAATTTGTTCCTGGGATGCTACCTACCGGGGCATTGGGTTTTTAAAGAACGCTCCGGGTGATTCTGCCAAGATTGGAAACCACTGTATTACCCTGTTGGATGATATTCTGATATTTTCTTAATTGCTTACTTGATGTTGTTTTTGTATCATCCACCAGCTTCTAAAGACATGGAAGCTTACTTGTCAACACCGCCCAGTCTTGTATCCGAACACCCTCCTAAGAGCTGAGCCTCATAGTGCGCCTTCTAAAAAGCAGAGAGAGCTTCGGCTTCTTCGAGAGTTGCCATGAAGCCTTAAAAGATTTATAAATTAATTCAGATCGGGTTATTTCTTGGGCCTTTGGCAGCACACGATTCCTGGCCCGCGTCTGCCCAACCTCATCTCCGCCCCCAGCAGCCCAGCCAGGCGGGATGTTAATGGGGCTGAGGGTCCCCTCCAGATCCTGCTCTTTGATCAGCTTTGGGACTGTCTAGCAGATCGCTCCCCCGCCCATGAACCCCAGGAGCACAGGGCCGGGTCCGAGAGCTTGTTTACCCGATTCTGGGGTCTGAGAGTACAAACAATGAGGGGTCTCCGAGGCAAGAAAACTCCCACAGCGAGGCCGTGGAGGGTTTCCGCGCACGCGGAGCAAGGGGGCGCTGCGCCTTCCGCGGCGCACACCGCTCCTCCCGCGGCGCGCGCTTCCGGGGGCGCAGAGCTGCGGTGGGCGGCCTCCCAGCTGATCAGCGGATCGCCGCTTGGCTCGCGGTCCGAGCGTGCAGCTGGGAGGAAAGCCCCCAAACGCCAATATAATTTATTTAAGCCTTTCGTGCACGCCCTAGGATGTATTGAGCTAGCAAAACCTCCGACTAACCCAGGAACAAAAGTGAAGACGTATTTTAAGTGAAAAAAAACAAATTGTTGAAGAGTGCGTATAAAAGCATGCAGATGGGTGGGCGACAGATAAGGAGTAATTCAGGTGTATACACACACTTGCTGGTGCAAAACATGTAACAAGCCCCGGAAATACAAGAAATCAATCGTGGTTGCCCTCAGGCCGAGGTGCGCGCGACATGTTGCAACCCGGTGGCTTTCTGAGCTTTTTAAAAAGCCTTCCTTATGCAAGTATTGATAGATGATAAATGATAGATAGGTAGATAGATAGATAGAGATAGATAGATATTGATTTTATGTTGCATTATATATTGTATGATGTATACAATGTATTCTATTGTGAAAGGTAATTGTATTTTATTATAACACCATACAATATGTTATGTTATACACATACACATTTATCTCTGGTTGGTGGAGGCAAAGGAGTTCAAATAGGTCTCTCTGCCTTCCAGGCTTACCTAACATATGGAGAAAAAGACTCACGAAGTGCAAAGGCAAAGAGAACCAGAAGTATGTGGGACACCCCCATATCTTTCACCCAAGGCGCCCGGGTGATTGTGGGGAAAGGGACGGGAGAAACTGACACGCTCGGCTACCCAAGTGCCGCCCCGAGTACACTAGGAGTTCTAAGCCTGTGGTGGGGCAGAAACCGAGAACCCAAGCCTGGGGAGCAGAAGCCTGGGTTTCAGCCTCTGCCCAGAACTGGCTTTTTTTGTTTGTTTTGCTAGGGCCACACACACCGGGGCGTGGGTGGGCTCTATCTTGCGTCAGGAAGGGGCACTCGCCGCGCGCTCCGAGCTCTGAGAGTCCCTTGGCTTCTCTGGTCCCCGGCTTCGTGTCGCAGGGTTAGGGCGGCCGGAGAAGCCCCGGCGCACCAGGGAAAGAGAGACGCAGGAGGCGGCCTCGCTTCCCCGCCCATCCGCAAATGAAAGGGTCGGAGCGTCTGCCAGATAGGCGAGAAGGGCCCCCAACAGCTAGCAAATCCCAGCCCTGGAGCGCGTGGGATGGGCGCTCTGCTGCGAGCTACGCGGCTGGGAAGAGGACCGGAAAAGGAAATGCGACAGGCAGGGGCGGAGGGTGGGGGATCGAGAACTGGCTGTCGCTTCGCCGCGGTTTCTGCGCGGATCGCCCCTCTGTCAAAGCTCGAGCCCAGAAACCCCTGTTTTCTAGTAAAGGTTTCAGGGTTCCGGGGAAGGAGCAGCGCCTTCCCAGCTTCCAGGTCCGCTGCAGCAGCTACTCACAAATCGTACGCCCTCAGGGAAGTCTACTTGACCTCTCTCAGACTCGGTTTTCCTATCTGTAAAATGGGGATGATAAGGGGGTAGCGAGGGTTTAAATAAAATATTGTACACCAGAGGTCCACCCTGCTATGGCTATCCCAAGCAAGAACGACTAGCCAGAACCCAGGAGTGGGATATAGGGTGCAATTATGGGGCCCAGTTTTCATAAGAGACTCATTTTAAAGGTCCAGCGGCTGCAGATGAGCAGCGAGGGCAGTCCACTCGCTTCCTTCGAAGCTACACACGACCCCCATTCCAACACTTACCTGGAAGCCTCACCCCTCAAAGGAAAAAAAAAAAAAGTCCCACACCCCTCCCCATTCACACATGCTTAACCCCTCCACTGGGACCCCCACAGCTGGGACTGCCAGGATTCAAATTCCCCGGCTACCGTTTTTAGCTGTGTGCCTGTGGACGGGGCCTTCATTTCTCCAAGTACCGCTTTACCCTTCCGTAAAATGGGCTGTTGAAACATTTTAAGGTGTCGATTTTAAAAGATCGTTAGGTTGCAGATAAAGCATAAGAGTGTGGCCTATGGTCAGCTGTTGCTGCTTTTATTACTTTTCCTTCTTTGCTGTCCCTAGAAACTCCTTTCCCTTGGAATCTTTCAGAAGAGGAAGTTCCATGGCACTTCCTGGCCCCTGCCAAGTGGTTAAGCGGTCCAGACCCACCAGGATTGGGAGGCTTCCTCAACAGCAGCCCTCTACAGTTGATCTTGTTTAGCTCTTGTCCTCTCAATTTGCAGATGCCACCTCTGAGTCCCGCAGGGCACATCCACCCCCACCCTCCACAGCAAGCGGATGCAGATGGTGTCCTTTGGGGGACCCCGAGTTCAGGGTGCCTTCTCCAGGAGCGAAAGACCTGCAGGAGGCACCCGACCATTACCACAACTTCTCCGTGCTCAGGCGTTTTAACCCAATAGGTGGAGAACAAAACCTGAGATAAAAACCCTATTTTTTTTTTCTTTGACAAATAATCAGCCAGAAGGGCAAAATCCCCGCGGGAGGCCGCAGGGCAAGGAGGCCTGGGAAAAACAGAATGCTAATGCGGGCCTGGAGGGGGCGGAAGGCGCAACCGGCTTGGGCGCCCCAGCCGCCTCCCTTTGAAGTGCACCTTTCCAGCCGCGCTCAAGGGGAAGGCACTGGATTCCACCCCTTCCCCCGCCCCCATCAGCCCGCAAGATTCTGGAGAAATTGAAAGAAGCTGTAGGAAGAACTGGGGACTCTCCTCTCAGGTTCTAACTGACTCGGTCCTGCTTCCTACTTCTAGTTCACCTTGTTTTTGACCTGTTGATTTTCGGCCTCCTCCCAGCAGACTGGGACGCATCCTCATTTCCCCCCAGCATCTACTAAGAAGAGGGCAAAAAATGAACTCAATATAAGTGTGATGGGGAGTAATAAGAAAGACTTTAGACCTTCCTATGTGCCAGGTGCTGTCGTAATGGCTTTGCATTCTATATGTTATTATTTCAAGTGGGAACTGGGGGACAGAAAGGTTAAGGAGTTTGCCTCAGACCCACAAAGAAAGTAAAAGGTAAAAAGCCACAAATACATACAATTCTGCATACAACATTCTGCTTTTCTCTTAGTTTATGGAATGGTCTCTTTGGTGTTCTCCTTTCATCCCTCCACCTCCCCCTCTCTTCCTTGGTTATCTTAAGCTTAATGCTTTCTGCTGAGTAACTCCTCAACTACGACTGCCCCTCTCCCCATTTCTCGCAGGGGGCCTGAATGGGAGATTCCAGCTGCCTTGTCATTTTGAAGCTTTGGTCAACAGGATTGGATTCTGCCCACCTGTTGTGTAGACATCCTGCTGCACCTGTACCTCAGAGGTGGCTTCTTTGAAACATTCATTGTCATAGGCTCTGCCGACTTTCTTGGTGATATGCAAGTGATTTATGTTCAGGAGGATATTCCTCCTTGCTACATGTTGGTTGTTCCCATTAAGAGCGGTACTGCAATTCCAGCACTAACTTTTCTGTTTTCCTATGGAAGAGTGTCAACACTGAAATATACTGGAAAAGCCATGCAAGCACATAAAAACATTGGGTTAGGAAAGGTCTAGAGAAGATTTTTAAAATCCTAAAAAGTCTAAAAAGATGAAATTGCCAAGTCCGTGAATTGAAGAAGATCTGTGTTATCTTTTTTCTCACGGGAGAGAAATAGCATTTTCACTTTTGTCTTCATGGCCATAAAGTCTGAGACCTGACACTGTCCTTGGGCTATTTCATCTGTTCTAGTTGACAGATTCAGTAACCTTTTTCTTTCAGTTAACAGATGAGCCCCTACTAAGTGTCAAGATTTTCAAAGTGCAAAAGTAAGCAAGACAGGTGGAAGGTTGTATAACTCTTTCATATTTTAATGTAGCAATAATTAACCAAACAGTCCCATAATCTATTTCTGAGAGTTTTTTACTTTATTTACTTTCTCCCACATGGCTTTCTTGTATTTATGTGAATCTATATACTTCCATAAAGATGAATATAATAATGATAAAGCAGCACTGAAATCCAAGAATTCATTTGCTATTTAAAAAATACTTTCATTAAAAAAAAAGATTCTCGATTCAATGTTTAAGGAAAGAGCAGCTATTTTTTTTTTTTTTTTGTAATAAGCAACTTCGGGTATGTTTCTTAACTTTCATTTCAAGATTCCCCCACCTCCTCAAATTTCAGCAATAAACTACAATTGCATTTAGCAATCTAAATACATAGGTGGATAGCTAAGAGAATGGTTTGAAGTCACCATGCTTGTTTGAAAAATACAGTGAGTTTAATGTAACTCTTTGCCTCACACATTTGAGGACCTGGCAATTTTTTAAAGCAAATTATCAGTCTATTCCAGCATCATGATGAAATATAAATTCTTATAAAAGTGAAACTGAGTTGGTGGGAGTATCTTGCTGATGTCAGCAGAATCAAAACTACTTGTCCTTGCTTAAATGTTTTATCTTACAGGACATTTTCTTTAAAAGAAAAAGAAAAAGTGAAACATGAACAACCTTACGGTGATGAAAGCTCCCTCCCCCTTTGGAAAGCACAGTAGAGGTGGCAGATCTGGCCAGCAGAGAACAAAGGGCCAAAGAGTTAACCTGAGATGGTGAAATAAAATGTAACATCAACAAAGAAAAGGCCATAGATAAATAGTAAAAAGACCAACTCACCACAAAACACCCATTGACGCTTTCCCAGAGTCCAGGCGAAGCGCTGGTGACCGGGTAATGTTGGAATGTTTTCCTAGGGTTAAAAGGAGAACGGGCAGCAAGTCTGCTCAGAATTTACAAAGTGTTTGAATAACACGGACGGTGTTTTGATAACACATTTTTAGTGGGGGTGAAAATAATAGAATTTATTGGAACATTTATATGGGCCCCCTTGGTTGTGTGTAGAGGGGGGCAGGGCAGGAGGAAAACCATAGATCACTGCACTCATCTAACATTCATATATTTATATATATATATATATATATATATATATATATATATATATATATATATATCTTTATATTTGATGTGTAATAGTCCTGTTGGAGCAAAATGCTTCTCAGTGTGGCTTTTAAAAGTTGAACGCACTGATAGCGGTTATATTTAAGGACGAGAAATGGCTAAAGAGGTCACCTGGCCAGGTTGTCAAGAACTATGTTCTCAGGATGAGATGGTGGCATGAAGTTGATATGATTGCTTCACCCAGTAGAGCACATATCTTCCATAGGCTCATACACAGGCTTGGCCTTGGCTTCCTTGTAGTTGTCAAAGGGTCCTTCTTGCTCCAACTCATGCTGGAACGTGCAAGATTTGAGTTAATCCAGCCAGCATTTGGGTCTGGGGTTCCAGGGGGTCTCCGCGTTTCCTCCCCAATGTTGATGTTTTTGTTCAATGTATTCCAATACACTGTCAGTTGAGCCACATAAAACCAGGCACCTTTCAATAAATGTCTCATTTGGATTTCATGAAGCTTGGGGTGTAATTGAAATCAAACAGCAAACAGGCTGGAAGGCGCTGTTACTTGCCCACCCAATCTAAGGAGGGTGCTGCCTGACATGTTCACTGAAACCAGTCCTTACCTTTCTTTTCTGTTCCTGTTTCTGGAAAAGAGTGCTTGGATTTTAAAGTTTGCCTGGGATACATGAAAATATTTTTTGTCTCTTTCCCTGATTATAAGTAAAATAGAGTCAGCAAAAGAAAATCCATTCCAAGTAGGAAATCACAGATTTGCTCATCTATAACTCTCCAGAAACTTAGACTTGTATAGTCCATGTGTAGTAGTAGTAGTAATAATAATAATAATAATAATAATGCAGTTAGTTAATCACTACAGGGAAACCATTCAATGAGATTTCTTTATGTTTTCAGAAAAATAATCTTTAGTTGACATGGTGCTTTTCATTATACTTAAAAAAAGAATTTGTAACTTATAATATAATATAAATCATGTATATGTCTTCCATGTTCCCAAAATGTCAGGTCTCAGAGCAGTTTTGTGCAGCCCGAATTTTGATTCTCTTTGAATTCCTCTCCATTTCCCCATCTGTAAAATGTGTTAAAGTTTGGGTAAAATAGTAGATCAACCGGGGAAGTGGGGAGATGTAAAGTGCAATTTCCTGTCCCAGGAGTCAACACCAATCTTGATCACGCATATCGTGTATAATTTAATAATTACGTAGCCCTCAGATTGAACCCACGCGCTTTCAAGAGCTTGCTCTGGGGCTGGAATAAAATCAGCCCTTTCTGATGTGGCGCGGGGGACAGCTGGCCCGCGTTATTTGCGCCAGAGTGGGTCGGAACGATGCCTGTTGCCTGCTATGGCGCTTTGCCACGCGCAGCGCTTCTCTAGCCGCCTGGAACGCAATTTGAAGGGACAGAGAGGCCCGCTTTCTCTCTGTGATAAAGCGCAAAACTGATACCTACCCTCAGCCAACCTATCTCCAAATAACGTGCGATTCCATCTTACCCCTATTTTTCCCTCAAACATCCTGCAGCTCAGATCAAGCTTAACGCGGCGGAGCCCACGAGTCGTAACCAGGATCCCCATATCCAAGCTGTGTCGCCAAGCCGCCCCAACCGCGCAGCCCCTTCCTTTCCTGTTCTTGCGTCCCCCTCACGGAATCTCCACGTTGAAATCATGAAGTCTTCAAACTCACAAAATATTTGAAAAATTCAAGTCTTCAACACTTCCCTGGCTCAAAATAAAACAAAAGCCGGGAGGTGGGAGTGGACCGTGGGGTTCTCGGAGCACAGAGCCAAGCCAAACCCGAACTCAACTAGCTGGACGAGATGGTAGGGGTGCCGGGCTGAGCGCGCTCTGGGCCAGCTTTCCAGGGATCTGCTCCTGGACTGCTCTGCCCAGGACCTGCGGGGCTACTGCCCACTCGCTGAACGTGCTTTCTCCCCACTGGCTATGTCCTGACCCTGAAAACATTCTCACGCTCCGGGTTTTCACCACCCGGAAAAAGTGGTAAATTCCCTGGAGCGTCCGAGTGTATTACGGACCTCCTCGCTCTCTCTAACCCAGACGTGCGGATGTTGGTTTGCGGTGCTGTGGTTTGAACCTAGGTTGGAAAGCTTCGAGCCATTCTGCACTGGCGTATGCGCGCTCAAGAAATCCTGCGGCCGCCTCATCTGCTGTGGGCTAAGAGTTTCCCGTGTGATCGTGTTCGGTTGGAGAAGCAGAGTCCCAACATCTCAGCCGGAAAATGCGCTCCCGGAGCGATTACAAGCGGCGTCTGTAATTGCTTATTAACAGCGAATATTCATGCTTCTCCTTATCCGCAAAGAAACGTGCCTCCCCGCTTTTCGGTAATAAAACAATAAAATAAGACGCCACCACTCTTGACTCCACTGTCTGCGGAAACGCAAGGGAGAAACAGGCAGCTGGGGCAAAAGGGCTTAATTCAATATCAAACTGATTATTTCACTAATTATTCTACCTTCTGTGTTGCGCAACAGAGAAGAGGCGCGGGGAATCTCAACCGCCCTGCTGCTGGGGAACCTTTGTTTCTCGGTGCCAGGCCCCACTGAAGATGGTGTGTGGGGTGGCGGGAACCCCGGGTTCAAGGAAACGGAGCTGCGGTGGATTTTAAATTGTGGGGAGTAAAAGTAATAGCCTCCTGAAAGCAGGCGTGTTGTCGTGAGGATGCGTGGGTCCCCAGTACCCCACCCCACCAGGGCTTCTGACTCTACAGTTGGTCCTCAAGGATGGCAATGTGTTCTCACCGACCCCGGAATCCCAAAAGCCAGCGCAAGTTTTTCCTTCGGGAACCCTTCCCAATGAGTTAGAGTGGGACCGAACACATGGGCTTCCTGTGTATTGAAGGACTGGGAGCCCTCCACCATCGGGAGGAAAGTGTGCCTGAGGCTACAGCCCGGATTAGGACTGAGACCTCGCTTCGGGCCTCTCTCCGTCTCTCCCCAGATCTCCACCCTCAGGGACGGGTTCCTCCCAGCAAGCCCTCAGCTCGCAGAGCCTTTCTCTCTGGCCAGCCTCTAAAACCTGCTCCCGCCCCCGCATCCTCCGCTCAGAATACTGAGATGACTTCTGTGGCAGGAGTGGACCTCGCTACGGAGACCCCAAACCCTGTTCCCCTAAACTCCAGCAAAATACGGGCACCAGGATTGTTTCTCACAGTACGGCAGACTCTCAAAAAAAAAAAAAAAAAAAAAAAAAAAAAAAAAAAAAAAAAAAAGACTAAAGGAAAAGAAAGTCGCAGTAGACATGATCCAATTAGTAAATGCCTAATTGAATTAGTGTCACCTCCATCAGCCAATAGGAGAGTCCCCAGCCTGTGGGGCCGCGAAGCCCCTCCCTGGCCGCGCATATATAAAGCAGCCAATGACAGCCTACAAGTTTCCAAGTGGTCAACTTGACCCACGCTTCAGCAGTCGAGAAGGGCAGAAAGGCTAGCGCTGGTGGGTGGATGGGGACAGAAATCTAAATCCTTTTCTTCCTGGGTGTGAGTGTGGAGAAGGACGGGGGTCCAGAGAGGCAAGAAGGACGGAAAGGGACAAGGAGAGTGTTTTTCTGTCAATTGCCACCTCCTGCCTTCAAACTCGGTGCGCTTTCCTCGCGGAAAGGACGCTGGGTTCAAGGCGCGCCAGTGCGCGCCTTAGCCGCCCGCGTGCGGCCAGGTGGGTAGCCCCAGGACGGGAGGAAGGGGAAGTTACCTTCCCCTCGGAAGAGGGCGCTGGCTCCCCCATCCTGCCTTTATATTAAGGCCGCGGGAGGAGAGAAAGCAGCCAGCTGCCGTCTGCGCTTTGCAAAGCATGCAGTTAGGGGAGCAGCTCTTGGTGAGCTCGGTGAACCTGCCCGGCGCGCACTTCTACCCGCTGGAGAGTGCGCGAGGCGGAGGCAGCGGGAGCGCAGGCCACCTGCCTGTCGCAGCCCCCTCGCCTCAGAGGCTGGACTTAGACAAAGCGCCCAAGAAGTTCCCTGGCAGCCTTTCGTGCGAGACTGGGAGCGGGGAACCCACAGCCGCCAGCGCGGGGGCCCCCGCGGCCATGCTCAGTGACGCCGACGCCGGGGACGCCTTCGCCAGCGCGGCGGCAGTGGCCAAGCCCGGGCCCCCGGACGGCCGCAAGGGCTCCCCCTGCGGGGAGGAGGAGCTGCCCTCAGCCGCCGCCGCCGCCGCCGCCGCCGCCGCGGCCGCTGCTGCCGCCGCCACCGCGCGCTACTCCATGGACAGCTTGAGCTCTGAGCGCTACTACCTCCAGTCCCCCGGGCCTCAGGGCTCCGAGCTGGCCGCGCCCTGCTCGCTCTTCCCCTACCAGGCGGCGGCCGGGGCGCCCCACGGATCTGTGTACCCTGCTCCCAATGGGGCGCGCTACCCCTATGGCTCTATGCTGCCCCCCGGCGGCTTCCCCGCGGCTGTGTGCCCACCCGGGAGGGCACAGTTCGGCCCGGGAACCGGCGCCAGTAGCGGAGCGGGCGCCGGCGGCGGCGGCGGGGCAGGCGGCCCCGGGGCCTATCAGTACAGCCAGGGGGCTCCGCTCTATGGGCCGTACCCTGGGGCGGCAGCTGCGGGGTCCTGCGGTGGATTGGGGGGGTTGGGGGTTCCTGGTTCCGGCTTCCGTGCCCACGTCTACCTGTGCAACCGGCCTCTGTGGCTCAAATTCCACCGCCACCAAACCGAGATGATCATTACGAAACAGGGCAGGTGAGAGCAGCGCGGAGGGTCCCCGAGGTGAATGACGCTTGAGTGACTGTGTGGTCCTGGGGAAGGCGGGGGGTGAGGGAGCTATGCCCATTCTCTCCGCGATTTGCTTGAAACGTGTTTTTCCGCGCGCATCTCCAATCCGGTGTCCCTCCGGTCCGCGCACCTTTTTGTGCACTGTGCTAACCTTACAGCTGTTCCCCCACCCTCCCCTCCTCTCCGGTCACCCTCAGGTGGACTGGCGAGGAGGCGGAAATGGAAACTGGGGCTTGTCCACCAAGGTGGATTTACTAGATTCGCCCGCTCGGCATACCTAACTGATCCCTGCGTACCCGAGAGGAGCCGAGGGTGGGGAAAGGCGCAAAGTTTGGCTTCCTGAGCGCAGTAGATAGGCTCCCGCAGTTTTAGGCGCCGGAGTCTCCACGGGGCGCCTCGGGGAGATGGGCCTCGGAGGGTCGATTGGTCCGGGTAGTTGGTCAGGCAGGCCCTGGAGTCAGACCTGGTGAGGTTCGGGACGTGAGAAAGTTCTGATACCCATCCAACTGCTAACAGTGGGTACGAATGGGGAAAGTGAGGGGTGGGTGCTGGGAGAGTGGCGCTCAAGGGAAACTTTGAGCCTGACGAGTACAATTTAAGAATTTTAACACGAATAACTGAACGTTGTTCTCTGGTACTTAAACGTAGAAAAATGAATGCTTTTTAACATCCTGGAGGAGAAATTAAGGACTTGAGTGGGGAGAAGGTGCAGTGGCACCTCAATTTGGGAAATACTGACTTTGGAGCAAATTGTTTCAGAAAAGAGATGTTCCTGGAGTTGACAACTCAAGTACTTTGCAGAGTTAAGGGCCACTTTTTGGACCGGTTTTCTCTTCTTTCTGTAGGCTTTTCAATGTCCTACTCTGACCTACCTACCCCAGGTGCCGGCAAACCTGGGCTGCTGCAGGCCAGCTCTTAGGCATCCGGATATAAATTGCTTATCCTGCTTCTGTTCCCTTGCACAGACGCATGTTTCCTTTCCTGAGCTTCAATATAAACGGACTAAATCCCACGGCCCACTACAACGTGTTTGTAGAGGTGGTGCTGGCAGACCCCAACCACTGGCGATTCCAGGGGGGCAAGTGGGTGACGTGCGGCAAAGCGGACAATAACATGCAGGGTGAGGAGAGAGGAGGGCCCGGGCAGGGAGGGACGGGTGGTGAACTCTTGATTACAAAAACTTACACTTAAATCGAGCACTTGCCCGGCATTTGGGGCCTAAAGGTGTTAGTATGAGTTTCTGGATGTCGATTGCTGGAATCCGGGAGAGAGGGGGAAGAATTGCCAAGTCAGAGTTCTTGCGTAGGAATATAAACTTTGGTACTTTAACCGTGACCCCACTTCTCTCCACCCCTCCCCCACCAATTCCTACCAAATTCTCCTGGTGGAAAGGACTCCAGATGCTTGAGAAAGCCTTCCCCAAGGTTCAGTCCACCCATGAAAACCCAACCACTTTCCACTTGTTGCCCTTCCAGCAATACAAGCCCCCAAATTGATCTCCAAGAGACATCTCCTGGTGGCTCCTTTTATATATTTGGAGGTAGCATTAAGGTGACTGCCTTGCCCAAGGAAGGCCAGAAGTACAGGAGCCCTGGGAGGACTGTCAGTGGAGTGTAGGTGGAGAGCGAGCTCTGGGAACACTTGTGCCTGAAGATTAGTTCTTAAATCTTTGCCCCAAAGTAGTAGACATCCCTCCCCTGTGTCCATGTGTAATCAGCCCTATCTGCTTGGGTTTTGTGTTTTGTTTCATTTTCTCTTAGGCAACAAAATGTATGTGCACCCAGAGTCTCCCAATACTGGTTCCCACTGGATGAGACAGGAGATCTCCTTTGGGAAATTAAAACTCACCAATAACAAAGGCGCAAATAACAACAACACCCAGGTAGAGTGACAGAGAATGGGGTGGCTTCTGGCCATTGATCTCTTTTCCTAACAAGTTTCCGTACTCTTCACTGTATTTGTAATATCTGCAGTTGTTACCTGTTTGTTCACCTAGTTCTTTTTTTTAATCTTTAAAAATTTTTTATTATTTATTTATTGACTTATTTTGCTCACCTAGTTCTAACCTTTTTTTTTTTTTTTTTTTTTTTTTTTTTTTTTTTTCTTTTTTTTTTTTTTTTTTTTTTTTTTTTTTTTTTTTTTTGACCTTTCTCGCGATAGATTTCGGTTAACAGTGGGTTGACTATTCGGAGAAGAAATACTACAGTCTTTGGGGGACAGTAATCTAAGAGGAAAGAGTGTTTGTCAAAGAAGCATACTAGATTGTTAGGTTTTAAGGTTCAAACGCAACAATGATAAGATCTTAATCTTTTTTTTTTTTAATTCTTTTTTTTATTTGACAGAGAGAAACACAGCCAGAGAGGGAACACAAGCAGGGGGAGTGAGAGAGGGAGAAGCAGGCCTCCCGCTGAGCAGGGAGCCCGATGTGGGACTCGATCCAGGGTCTCCGGGATCATGACCTGAGCGGAAGGCAGTCACTTAACCAACTGAGCCACCCAGGCGCCCCAACAATGATAAGATCTTAAAAATGACTCTAGAAAAAGATAACTGTTAGTCGGGAACAAGCAGGAGTCCCATTCTAAACTACGGAGCTTGTCAAGATTTACCTCTAAGAGACTTTTTTGGATTTGGCAGCTCTTTTTCTCTACCATTTCCAGATGATAGTGTTGCAGTCTTTACACAAGTACCAACCACGACTGCACATTGTTGAGGTGACAGAGGATGGCGTAGAAGACCTGAATGAGCCCTCAAAGACTCAGACCTTTACCTTCTCCGAAACGCAGTTCATTGCCGTGACCGCCTATCAGAACACTGATGTGAGTGTCCCACATGTCCCAAGGATCTCAACAGTTAGGTCCAGTATGATCAAGCACTCAGTGACTGACTCTTTTTCTCCCCTCTCTAGATCACTCAACTAAAGATTGATCATAACCCCTTCGCAAAAGGCTTCAGAGACAACTATGATTCGTAAGTGCAGCTTTTATTCATATTTGCGTGGTCATCTTTGAACAGGACACATACATAACCAGACACTTCCTAGAAAACGTTCTAGGATGAGCCTTCACATTTGTTGGGAATGGATCTTCACCTATTTTTATTTTTGCATTTTTCCTCCCTTGGCTAATCTTGCTTTAGAATTTGCATGGAAGGCTTTTGTTATTTTCTAAAACAATGTTAAGGGCTGAAAAAATGAGCAGCTTTTTTTTTTTTAAACATTTGAGAGGAGATTTGAAGTTTTCATAATCTCCATTTATATATGTTCCTTTTCATTTGATCCAAAATTTTTATCTGCTGAGGAATAGGTATTACTCCTCCTCTTTTAGTATTATTACAATTATTTTTTACATAAGAAAAATCTAAAATTAAGGATGCAATTTTCACAACATTAAACAGCAAGGCCCCACAAGACCATTTACATGTGGGATTTCTAACACCACAGCCAGTATTCCTTCCAAGACACTGAAAAGGAGAGTTGTTACACTGTTTAGATTCTAGGACTTCCGAAGGTGGATTTTTCTGTAATTTAAAAACTTAGCACTTGGGAGGAAACTGTTCCCCTATGAGCCAAGCATCGGGCTGAAATTGGCCGGTATATGTCCTACCTCTAGCCCTCCACTCCAGCAGATCAGTGTGCCCAGTACGGCCCACTATGTGAGCCTTTTTGATTTTCTGGGAGGTGGTTATTTGGGGGACAACATTAGGGTTTTTTTTAAGTGTTTCTCTTTATATTGTAGCATGTACACCGCTTCCGAAAATGACAGGTTAACTCCATCTCCCACGGATTCTCCTAGATCCCATCAGATTGTCCCTGGAGGTCGGTACGGCGTTCAGTCCTTCTTCCCGGAGCCCTTTGTCAACACTTTACCTCAAGCCCGATATTATAATGGCGAGAGAACCGTGCCACAGACCAACGGCCTCCTTTCACCCCAACAGAGCGAAGAGGTGGCCAACCCTCCTCAACGGTGGCTTGTCACGCCTGTCCAGCAACCTGGGACCAACAAACTAGACATCACTTCCTATGAGTCTGAATACACTTCCAGCACCTTGCTCCCATATGGTATTAAATCCTTGCCCCTCCAGACGTCCCACGCCCTGGGCTATTACCCTGACCCAACCTTCCCTGCCATGGCAGGGTGGGGAGGTCGAGGCTCTTACCAGAGGAAGATGGCAGCTGGACTCCCATGGACCTCCAGAACAAGCCCCCCTGTGTTCTCTGAAGATCAACTCTCCAAGGAGAAAGTCAAAGAAGAAATTAGCTCTTCTTGGATAGAGACCCCCCCTTCCATCAAGTCTCTTGATTCCAATGATTCAGGGGTATACACCAGTGCTTGTAAGCGACGGCGGCTGTCTCCTAGCACCTCTAGTAATGAAAATTCTCCCTCCATAAAGTGTGAGGACATTAACGCTGAAGAGTACAGTAAAGACACCTCCAAAGGCATGGGGGGGTATTATGCTTTTTACACAACTCCCTAAAGAGTTATTTTAACTCCGTCAAAATGAGCTAACTTTTTGCAGATGGACTTGGTGGTGTTTTTTGTTGTCTTCTTTGCCTAGGTTTGCCAAAAAGACGTTTGCATTCCGCCTTGATGCATCCCGTTTTGTGCAATCCTCTAAAAGAAGGTGCCAAAGCTTTTTGATTGCTGCAGGTAACTGAAACAAGCCTCGCATTTTTTTCTTTTTTAAATAAAATTGATGAAGGACTTTAAAGCATTTTAAAAGTTGAAGGTTATTCAAGGTTCTGGATTTATTTATTGGAGGCACTAAACATTCAGAGAATCAGGCTATGAAGATTCAAGTGCTGAGCGCTAGCCAATGAGTTGAAAGCTTGGTTCTCATTTCCATGTGTAAATCTGTAAGCAAAGAGAATACCAGAGTGGCAAGGTCTTTTGCCTCTGGAAGAGAAGGGCTGGGCCTTAAGCTTCAACAGGGGACTTCTTGCTGTTACTTTCTGCTAGGGACAAAAGATAGCTAGGCCTTATGTGAAGGTGCCAGCTTTACCCCACTTTAATTCCTCCTAGATGTTCGAAGCAAGCCATGTTTGGCCCTAGTTCAGGACCGTTTCACTGGCTAGGCCTCTGCTGTGGGCTGGGTGGCTAGTAGGACTCAGGAGAAGGCGGGCGAGGGAAGTCGCCAAAAAAAAGGAAAAAGAGAGATGTACAGTTTTGTGTGTGCTTAGATATACTGTAGAATACTGTGGGATATATTGTACAAATAGTTTACTTACGTGTCTGAGATGATGAAAATTGGTGCTTTGGCTTTGTCAAGAATTCACAGATCACCTGACAGCAGGGCCAGGAGGGATAGGTTCTGTCATCATCCCAGATACTGGGGAATATTCTGTTTACTTCTTAGATAGTTAAGAATGTATTCAGCTTCTCTGTACTAACTTGAAATGTGTGTAAGGAAAACTCCTCTATTTCACTCTCTTTCTTTGCCATCCCCACTACCCAGCTCGGTAATGTGAAGAAACTAAATCCTGATGCCACAGCTCCTATGGGCTTTTTAGAGATCTTGAATTTTTATGTACAGTCTTAGTCATTTTTAATAAATGTGGTTCATTAAGGGAACAGGCATAGCTCTGTCTTCTGTACTTGGAGTTGTAATCTTTGTTTTAAAGATCTTATTTTGCTTCCCTCTCCACCCTTCTCCAGCGTGAACACCGAGTTCTTCTACCCCCCAGCCCCTCCCCCAGACTGTATAATCTGTATGTGGACACTGTAGTCATGAAGAGGTGGGGTTGCTTTTGTTTATCTTCTTTTTTTCTTGAAGATGAATGGGTTTATTTCCTCACCCCACTGGGAAGTCTGGACAATGGGTATTGGGCTGGTGGGTGTGGGGTTGGGGAGAGGGGAGATTGCAGAGATGCGAGATGGCCTATGCTAGGCTTAACCCGACCTGGAAAACCTCAAGTTCCCAGACCCTGGATTCCGGGCCCAGCCTCGGCCCGTGACCGTTTCGTTTTCTGGGCTTTTTCCTAGGCTTTCTTGAGGCCACCCATCCCTGGACCCACGTGGGCTCCCCGGGAACCCCCGCGGCCCTTTGAGCGCCCACGAGTTACTGGTCCCTGCAGCGCGGCGGGAAGCGGGCCGCCCACAACTCAGCTTCAGCTCCAACCTGCGGCTTTTTTCTACACAGAGCTCCCAAGCGCACCCGCCGCGCGCGAGCTGCTCACCGCGGTAGCTGCTGGCTGGGCCCATTGCGGGCAGCCAAACTCCGCCAGGGACTCTGGGGACGCTGCGGTGGTGGCGCGGGTTAGGGGCGGGCGCGACACTTACAAATGAGGATTCCAGTCGTCCTGTGCAGCTCCACTCTGCAAACAGCGGTCGGGGAGCGGTCTGCCCTGAGTCTAGCTCCGTTTATTTGGCTCTCATTCCCCAGGAGGTCGAAGGCCACCCCATCCCCTGGCTGGACCCTGGTCCCGCTGAAAAGTTAAACCTAGGAGTGGGGCGGAGGACCCTTTGTCCCCCTGCCAGACGTCCCGCCAGGCTTATCAGCAGACGGCTTCTGGCCCAGCTTGCAAACCCTTCCAGCCCCTTCCTGACCCTCCCGGGGTAAAGGTCTGGCCGGGAGGGTCATTTTGCTAAACTGCGTGGCGCGGAAATGCAGCTGCTAAGAGGATTAGCTGCTGGGAGGCGAGCAATCAGCCGGGACCTTCTCTTCTTCCGCGCCCAATTAAGGCCGCCAGAAACCTCTCCCCAGTTTCCCATTCCCAGTACCCTTCCTGGGCCCGAGTTCTTCCCGTGCCGCCCGTGACCTTGGGGCCCTGACCCTACCCCACGTCTATGACGGTGCCTGTTTAAAACGCTTTGCTAAAGCCGCCGGGAATTTTACGACGCTAGAAGCGAAAGCTTAAAATCTGGTTTATGTATATTTATTATGGATGACGGATTCAGACTCTGGCGGGAGGACTAGTAACCCCCCCAACCTCGTCAGCGCCCTCCCCCCTCCCATCCGAGGGACCATAACGTACTGGGAGCTGCGACGGAATTCCGAAACAGTGCTCTGCCCTCTAGAAAGCCCGAAAATGCTAATCAACGCCGGGATAAAGCAGACTCTGGCCCCAGTCTATTTCGAGTCCTGTATATTTTTGCACCGTACATTAAAGAGAACCTGGTACTTGTGAAAAGTCCCTCACAGTGTTTAATAGAAACGTAAGTGGCTGAGTGGCCCCAATTAACACCTTGTGATAAGGCATTCCTAAGATGGAGTGTCAGACACCAAATTGTGAAGAGATGTATCTAATTAATCCTCCTAAGATGACACCGATAAACAAGCCTCTATTTAAATAAAGATCAAGGGCTTGGCGGGCGCCCCGTTTGTTTACATTCTCTGCCAAGGTCCCCGCGTTTGCACCGGTTCCCGGCGCAGGGTGAAGACCCCGGCTTAGAGGTCTGCTACTCTCCCAGGTTCGCTTCACCTGCGTTCCTGCTCCAAACAGAAGCACACAGTAACGCGAATAAACCGCAACGAAAGCCCCGAGGAAAACGAACTGCAAAAAGGACCCGACTCTGAGTTGGAAATACTGTTGTTTGCCATTTACCACGCTGTCCTTTACAAAGCCTTTTTTTGGGGGGGGTTTTTGTTGTTGTTGTTCTAAGAGTCTTCTTTTCTTTTCTTTTTTAAGGCAAACGAAAACAATAGCCCCCGCGTCGCCCCTGGAAGCCTTCTATGTTTTGGGAAGAACTCGGGGAGGGGCCTTCCTCCGCTCCCCATCCAGCCCCGGCACAAGTCCGCCCCCCTTGGTTCCAGGCTTTCTCCTCCTGGGTGCTGAAGGGGCGAATTGCTGGGACCTAGTGTAGCTCTCCTGGGTGGGGTGGGGGGAGCCGCCCACTGGGAAAGGCAGGAGGAGTACGAAAAGTATGCTGCGGACTAGCGCGCCGCACCAAATTGTGACCTAGGTCTGGGCTTTGGAGCCCGCTTGGAGTCCGCAGCGAAGCATTTCCCAGAGCCCTAATGGAGACTTTCAAGCTCCAAACCACCTTTTGGTCCTAACCTCTTTCTCCAGACACCTTTAATTAGCTTTAAACCTGGAGATAAAGGCAGACTCGCAGTTTTCCCTTTCCTCTGCAGTCTCTTCCTTGTGATCCAAACAAGTGTGTGTGTGTGTGTGTGTGTGTGTGTGTGTGTGTGTGTGTGTCCGTCCGTCCCCGGCGGGGAGGGGGTGATGACGCGATTTTTAAAAAAAATGTTCAGGTGTCACAGAAGCACACCGGAGTAAAAACATTCCCTCATGTCCCTTGATTTTAATCGAAATTGAGCCTCCAGTAGGGACAGAAATTAGAATCACTCGTTTTCCACTCGCCTGGACACTGGCTGCATCCTTCCTTTTTTTTTCTCCCCTGTTAGTGCCGAGATGTCTCCCCACTACACCGTACGCGGACTCCAAAAGTTTGGCTTTCACCTCTCGGAGATTTTGGCGTCACCAGGAGGCGCTTTTTAAAGACAATTTGCAAGACTGTTGGTGAGCCAGACTGAATCCCCTTCTATGAAAAAACCATCTCCTCCGTCCCCCATCCCTCTGGTTTAGGATTTCAGGGGGACTCGAACCCATGCAATCTGTCCATCTGCGCCTATCCTGGTCTGGCTAGAGGACGAGGCCCGGGCCCAACGCACACACTTGGAGTTCCCGCCGGCCCGAATCTGCATACAGCCAGAAGTTACCGACATTTTTTTTTGTTTTGTTTTTTTGACGTGATGGGGACGCTGACCTTGAAGGCCATCGACTTTCCTCTTATTGCGGCTTAAAGGAAAAGTAAACTTTCTCTCCTGGGGGTCCATTTACGCCATACCCTTTTCTCCTTCGCCCCTAGGAGTCCTTTGCGCTTCCCCGAGGAAGAACGTTCAGTTCCCCCAAGAGAAGGATTTAGCTGCACCACATATGGAGCAGGCCCTCAGAGATGCTCCCCAAAGTGCCCGGGCTTCTGAGGGGTCCCTGACCAATCCCGAAGAGGGAGCCACTACTTATTTTAGGCAACAGCGTGTGTACCCTCCCCTTTAATCTCCCCACCTCCGGGTCTCCTTAAAAAGCCCCGAACTTGCTTCTTTAGGCTTGTGGATGCAGCAGAACTCGCACAGCAACCTCTCTAACTTTAGATTCGGTTCAGCTTCGGCTCAGCTTTCCGCGCACGGTCGGAGCGCCTTGCCCTTGGCATTAGGGTCCTTGGCAGTTTCCGCGGAGGCGGGCGCTGTTCACCCTTGGGCGGCGAGCAGCTTTCGCCATCTGGTGGCCACGGCGAGTATTAGCCCAGCCGCATAGGACTTCCCTCCATTCCCGAAGTCGCCCTTTGGCCAAGTCCTAGAGAGCGTTCTGTAAACAATTCTTTTCTTTATCCCACTCCCACTCTTCCCTTTCAAAGCTTCCTGGTGTGAGGGGAGCAGCTCAGAATGTGGGCTTTTTAAGATTCTGCGTTCTAGTTCTGGACGGTGGCTTCAAGGCAATTGCCCTGGGCTTCCTTGAGCTTCATTCATTTCCGAGAAGTGGGGATTTGAACAGCATCGACCTCGCCCAGTGGTAACCCAAGAGGAAAAAATGAGACTGTAAATGAATTGCTTTATAAACTGTTGCGTAGCTCCACATATTAGTAGGCATTATTAATTACTGGTTTTATACATAATATGTGATGGTAAACTCAAATGCATTGGCATATTAAATATTCTTTATTAATTCAAAAAGTTACGGAAAATTCCAAACACACATCAAAGAGCAATGGACCCTCACTTATCTGTCTTCCACCTACAACAATCACCAACTCATGGCTGCTCTTCTTTCCTCCTATAATCCCCACCTCATTCACAAATCCCAGAAATCTTGACATCTAACCCACAATTATTTTCATACTTAGATCTAAAACATAAAGATTCATATATATAATATATATATAATTTATGTATATTATATATAATCCATCACGCCTACAAAATTAACAATATTTATTTATTTGACAGAGAGAAACACAGTGAGAGAGGGAACACAAGCAGAGGGACTGAGAGTGGGTTCCCTATGTGGGACTCCTGATGTGGGTCTTGATCCCAGGTCTTCAGGATCATGACCTGAGCGGAAAGCAGCTGCTTAACCAACTGAACCACACAGGGGCCCCTACTGTCTCAAAGCTTTTGCTGTTATTCTTCTGGTTTGTTCGTTTTCTACAGTTGGCTTGTCTGAGTCAGAATCCAAACAAGTCCCACACATATGGCTGATGTGTCACTATTCTCTCAATCAGGGCATCTTCCCCTTGCTCTCCTCTCTTATTTTTCTATACGATATATTGCAGAAGTCTGAGCATTCATTTTGTCTAATTGTCCAGGTTCTGGAATTTGCTGATTGCATCCCCATAATGATAACATGATCCTGTTACCCTTGTGTTTCCAGTTACTTGGTAATTATATATGAAGACTTCATCTGATTCAAGTTCTACATTTTGGCAACAATATTTCACAGGTAGTGATATTCCATCAGGAGGCTGGTGATGTTTGGCTTATCTCACTTGGGCCATGCCATTGTCCACCAATGGTTGTCCACTAGATCCATTGTTTCATTAAGGGTTTCACAAAGGAAATAAATTTCAGTACATCTATTATTTTTTTATGTATAATTACATATACAAGAGAAAGTTGAATCAATGACAGTATTTGTAACCTATATTTTTTCATCTTTGGGGATATAATGGATATATAATATTATGTAAGTTTAAGAGGTACAGCCTGATGATTTAATACATGTATATATTGTGAAATAATTACCACAATAAGATTAGTTAACACTTCCATCACATAATAACTACTCGTTTTGTGTGTGGTGAGAACATTTAAGATCTACTCTCTTAGCAACTTTCAAGTATATAATCTAATATTGTTAACTATGGTCACCATGCTTCCATACATTAGATCCTCAGAACCTATTCATCTTATAACTGGACCCTTTTTAATCTTCTACTCTTTGACCATCATCTCCCCATTTTCCTTAAGCCTCTGCCACCAGCTCCTGGCAAACATTTTATATATTCTCCATTTCTATGAGGGTGGCTTGTTAAGATGCCACATATAAGTGAGGTCATACAGTATTGGTCTTCGTCTGACTTATTTTACTAAAGATAACACCCTCTAGATTGATTCATGTTGTCATAGAAGGTAGGATTTTCTTCTTTTTTTCATAGTCATATATATGTGGAACTATAGTCATAAACATAGTCATATATATATGCCAATTTTTATTATCCATTCATCTACCAATGTACACTTAGGTTATTTCCATGTTTGAGCTATTGTGAATGATATTGCAGTGAACGAGGGGGTGCAGGTATCTCTTCAGGATAGTGATTCTCAATGACACTTTGAATGTGATCAGTGGAGTAAACCAAAAAGCTAAGGTCTCTGGCCTTTATGTATCATCACAAGAAAAGAGCTCTGCCCCTCAGGGAACATGCAGCATAGAATATTGAATAAGAAAATGGACAAAGTGCATGAATTGGTAAGAGTTAGCAGATGGCACACACTGATGTTTATGATACACAAATTGTTAGGAAATCACATGAAACCAGTACATAACAAAGTGATAAAATATGTTTCTATTTGCTTGTGTGCTCCCAGGGAAAATTATCAATCTCCTAATCCCCTTACAAGTATATTTCAAGAATTGACAAGGTGAAGCCTCATATGTAGATTGTAGTGATAAAAAGGACTATCAGGTAACTCGATGGTTGTTCTAGGGAGGTGATGATTTCATCCATGACAGGTAAAGAGAAGTGGTTTCTACCACTCAGTTTGGAGTGAAAGGAAGGTTTGAGGAGATCTAAGGAAGGGAAGAGTCAGGGAGAGTCCACGGGAATGCCAGGTACCCCACAATTTACAGCCCCAAACTTCTGAAACTAAGATTGGTGAGTGAGAATATCATGGTGATTCTAAAAAGATCAAAGGTAGATTTTAACATGCAGGTGCTGTTGCTCTGATCCTACCCCCTTCCCCAACCCAGATATAGAGTTGGAGCCTGTTCTACGAGCCACCAGGAAGGTTATACTACCCTGTCTGTGGTTGTCCCCATTTCTTTTTGTAATGTCTAATTTCAATGCCCCGAGAACCTGGCTTTCTGCTAAATAGGACTTCTTCCTAAGTGCCCAAACCAATCAGCATTCCCAGAGTCACTGAACTAGAGAGCCGAGTGGTGCATCAGACGTGGCTCTAGTACCGTCTACCCCTCCATGCACAGGCAGAGCCAAGAGCCACAGAGCTCCCAGGCAGACCATGGCCTCTGAGGACTCCATTAGCTATGCAGCATACTGTGAGTTGGATCCTATGTTTTAAACAAAACATTTCAGAGGCCTGTAAAATAGTCATGAAAACATTATATTCTAAAGCATAGTTTTCATTAGTGTTTTGTTGCTTTCCAGGAAATGAACAAGATATGAGATCTAAATGGATCCATAATTAATAATGAATCTTTCTGCTTCTTTATTTTTTTCTAAGAGGCATCTGGGTGGCATAGTCGGTTAAGCATCTTGGCTGGCTCAGGTCATAGTCTCAGGGTCCTAGGATCAGGCCCCACATCAGGCTCCATGCTCAGTGTAGAGTCTGCCTGAGATCATCTCTCTCTTTTCCTCCCCAACTGCCCCCTCCTGCCTATGCACTCTCTCTCTCTCTCTAAAATAAAGAAATAAATCTTAAAAAAAAAAACAAAACCAAACATGCCCTAAGACTGTCATGAAGTGATGTCTATTTCTTCTTGCTCTTTGACTTATACTCAGCTCTGGGGCAGTGAATCCATAGAACATATGTCTTGTATCCTCTCTGTATCCTATATATTTGCCAGTACTTTTAATCTTGGCAAGCAGGTTTTATGCTTACCTTATAAATCTAAAATCCAAGAACATTCTTTGACATTTTCCTTCTTCCAGAATTCCAGCTTTTTTCCTGTGCAAAAGAAAAAAAAGTGATTGTTGATCTAATGCCTCAACTAATTAGACTGTGCTCATCACTAAATATTTAGAAGGCTGTAGCTAGAGACCACATAGCTGCTTCAGAAAAGCACAGAGAAACGTGAAGTAGTGTACAAAAATACATATGCATGGTTATATGTGGGTGTATGTATTTGTGCTCCACAGCAGAATATCATTAAGCTGAGACTACAGAATATAGAATATGATTAGAATAGAATATTATGGTGATATCTAATATTTCCTTTAGGGACTCTTCTGCTCAGAGCTGTCAAAACAGATTGTGTAAATAGATTAGACTGAGGGAGGTGATCCTAGTCATATTGATGAAATACTCTTCTGAAAGACAGAACATAAACAAAAGAGAGTCTCTAGGAATACAATTAAATCTTAATCTGGAGGTGGATGCCTAAGATAACACCTTCCCACTACTCTGTCCCTTTCAGCAAAAAGAATTTAGCTTGGCACCGAGGAAGAAATGTTCCTGCAGGAGTCTTTATAGTCAGGGAAATAATATCCACTAAAGATTCCTTTGGTTTCTCTCTGTTTCCTAGCCCCCTTATACTTAGGCAGGATCATTGGAACCCAGAGAGAACTGTGTAGATAAGGCCATTTGCCAAAAGCTGCAACCTTTGAAAGAAGGACTTGGCCAACCTGTAGTAAGCTAGCAAGGAGGAAGTGAGACTCTTGTCTTGCCTCCTCCCATTCTATCCCTGTCTAATGACCCGGATAGACTGACCCCACTGAGAAGCCAGAAATCCAGGAAATCCTTTGATGCAGTCATAGAGGTCAACCTCCTGGACATAAGGAGGGATGGAGAAGAATGGAGAGTGAAATTGGGGGCAATGAAGAAGATGTACAGCCCAGGTCTTATCCCCACCAACTCACCCCCAATGCCTTGATTGCTAAAAGTTAGACTTCCAACAAGTGGAGTTGAGATAGTCCTGGAAAAGAGGCTTCAAGAATAGCTGGAAATCTGGATTCTTATATGAAAACTCCATTATGTTTCAGGACTGACAACTTATTTGAAAACACCACTGTTAAGGAAAATTCAGCGATGGAACAGCTAGCTTTTGACCCCTGATCTAGATTTAATTCTAATTTTGACACTCAAAAATGTCAAAAGCAAGGCTTCTGCTTCCTAACGAAATGGAGTAACAAGGACACAATTTATCCTTATGTTTGGGAAAAATTTTTTTAACTAAGACCAGACAAAATATAAGAGAAAAAAAATGGCCTCCAAGACATTGAACATCAGGTGATGTAGAATAAGCATTTGGTAAAGAAGAGAAACAAATGAGGAAAGCCCCAAGTTCCCCTCCAGCTTACTCCCTGGATAGCTTTCACACTGCAGTTCAGGATTGGTTTGGGGGCTCAGACAAAGCCCAGCAGTCTCCTGGAGCTGAGGAAACAGAGTTGTAAGGCTGAGAGACCAAGATGACGAGAGTTCTCAGGACAGAGTTCCAGAGAGGAGAATGCTACACAGAGAAACCCCTAAGAACTGATTAGGGTCTCCCTGAACTCTCAGAGTGCTGATCAAAACATGCATGTGAAGAAACTACCTAAAACCCAGGGAAAAACCATGCAGGAGGATTAAGCAGGTTTGTTTTTGTTTTTGTTTTTCTTTTAAGATTTTATCTATTTATTTGACAGAGAGAAACACAGCCAGAGAGGGAACACAAGCAGAGGGAGTGAGAGAGGGAGAAGCAGGCTTCCCACCGAGCAGGGAGCCCAAGGCAGGGCTCGATCCCAGGTCTCCAGGATCATGACCTGAGCTGAAGGCAGCCGCCTAATGGCTGAGCCACCCAGGCACCCCTAGGCAGGGCTTCTCAACCTCAACACTCTTTCCAGTCAGACACTTCTCTCTTTAGAGGCTGCCATTATAGGATATTTAATGACATCCTGGCCTTTTCCCACTAGATGTCAGCAACAACACCGCTGCCTTCTGAGTTGTGAAAACCAAAAGTGTTTCCAGACACTGCTAAATATCCTTTGTGGAGAAGAATTGCTCCCAGCTGAGAACTACTGGCATCCAGCACTCCCTCTGCCTGGGGTAGTTCTTATTCCCACTAGCTGGGGCACATGATTCATGAGGTGTCAGAAAGGGTACTCAAAAGGGTCCAGTCTCAGTAGTGGGCTAAACTAGCCCTAGACTAAATGCTGCTTCAGTCTCAAAGTCAAAAAGTAAAAGTTGAAACTCAACTACATCCCAGAAGAAAGCTCAACTATATTTATAGTAATAAAAAATAACAACCAGCACATAACAAGAAAAAAATAAAAAAATTTGTGGCATCCCATCAAAAATACCAGACATACAAAGCAACAGAAAAATATGACCCAGAAGAAGAAAAAAATATCAAAACCAACACAATATGACACAGATGATAGAATTATTAGATAAGAATAATAGTTATTATAATTATCTTCCATATGTTCAAGAAGCTAAAAAAGAATGAATTGTTGAACACTACATCAAAAACTAACTATATACTAAATATTGGCTAATTGAACATAAAAATAATAAAAAAAAGAGTCTGGTATCCAGAATATACAAAAAAACCTTACGACTCAATAATAAAAAAATATAAATAACTCAATTTTAAAATGCTCAGTTTTGAAAAGACATTAAAAAAAAGAAACTGAAAAAAGAAGATTGAGTGTGACAGGTAAAGACAAAGATGTTATAAAAAAGAATCAAATTGAACTTTTAGAGGTGAAAACTATTATGTTTGAAATGAAAATATACTGGAGGGCGGGCGCCTGGGTGGCTCAGTTGGTTAAGCGACTGCCTTCGGCTCGGGTCATGATCCTGGAGACCCAGGATCGAGTCCCACATCGGGCTCCCTGCTCGGCAGGAAGCCTGCTTCTCCCTCTCTCACTCCGCCTGCTAGTGTTCCCTCTCTGGATGTGTTTCTCTCTGTCAAATAAATAAAATCTTAAAAAAAAAATTCTTAAAAAAAAAAAAGAAAATATACTGGAGGAGATTAGTGACATATTATGCATTGCAGAAGAAAAGATTAGTGAACTTGAAAGCATAACAATAGAAACTACAAAATGAAACATAGAAAGAAAAAAAGATTAACTTGGTGCAGCCACTATGGAAAAACAGTTTGGAAGTTCCTCAAAAAATTAACAATGAAACTGCATGCCTGCATGGCTCAGTTGGTTGAGTGTTAGACTTCTGATTTGGGCTCGGGTCATGATTTCAGGGTTGTGATACGGAGCCAGCCCCATATTAGGTTCTGCACTCAGTGTGGAGTCTGCTTCAGATTCTCTCTCTCTCTCTCTCTGCCTGTGTCCCTCCCCCCACTCATGCTCACATACCCCCTCTCTCTTTCTCTCTCAAAATAAATAAAATCTTAAAAAAAATAGAACTACCATATGATTCAACAATCCCACTTTGAGGTATATACCTGAAAATAAGACACTAAAGTGATACTTATAGCCTCATGTTCATTGCAACATTATTCACAATAGCTAAAATATGGAAAAAAACCTGTGCCCATTAATAGAAAAATGAATAAACAAGATATCACACACACACACACACACACACACACACACACACACACCAGAACATTATTCTGCTGTGAGAAAAAAAATCCTGCCATTTGTGACAACATGGATGGAACTGGAAGGCACTGTACTAAATGAAATGAGCTGGAGAGAGAAAGACAAATACTGCATGATATCACTTACATGTGGAAGGAAAGAAAGAAAGAAAGAAAGAAAGAAAGAAAGAAAGAAAGAAAGAAAGAGAGAAAGAAAGAAAGGAGGAAAGAAAGAAAGAAAGGGAAAGGAGAAGAGAAGAAAAAAAGAAAAGAAAAGGAAAGGAAAGGACAGAAAAGAAAAAAGAAAAGAGAAAAGAAAAGAAAAGAAAAAAGAAAAGAAGTCAATCTCATAGAATCAGAGGGTAGAAAGAGGGTTGCCAGAGGCTAGCTAGTAGGTTAGGGAAATAGAAAAAGTTTTATAAGGGATACAAACTTTCAGCTGTAAGACAAATAAGTTCTGAGCATCAGTGACTGTAGTTGATAACAATGTAATGAATAATTAAAGTTTGCTAAGAGAGTAGAACTTAAATATTCTCACACACACACAAATAAATATGTGAGGTGATGGAAATGTTAACTAACTCAATGGTGGGGGTTCCTTAAAAATGTATATGCACATCAAATCACCACAATGTATACTTTAAATACGTTACAATTTTATATATCAATCATATCTCGTTGAACTGAAATTTTGAAAAATACAAAAGACGAGGGTGGGGGAATAGACCCTCAGTGATCTGTGGAAAATTTCAAACAACCTTATTTTACCAAAGAGGATGGCACAGAAAAAAATATTTTAAAAATAATGGCCAAATTTTTCAAATTTGGGGCACCTGGGTGGCTCAGTCGGTTGAACGTCTGACTTCAGCTCAGGTCATGATCCTGGGGTGCTGGGATTGAGTTCTGCATTGGGTTCCCTGATCAGTGGTGCATCTGCTTCTCTCTCTGCCTACAGCTCCCCATGCCTATACTTTCTCTCTCTCTGTCAAATAAATAAATCATCAAAAAAAATGTTTTTTCACATTCAATGAAAATTATAAATTCACCAATACAAATAGCTCAATAAAGCCAATTCACAAAAAAACAAAAAAAAAAGAAGAAAACAAAAGGCTTATGATAATCAAATTGCTTAAAACTGGTGATAACAAGGAAAATGCAAAAGTCACCTGGGGGGGGAGGAATGATACCTCATGTACAAAAGAACAAAAATTAGAGTGACAGCAGAAAATAAGTATACTAGATGACAGTGAAACATCTTTAGAGTACAGAAAGAATAAAACCAGCAACTTAGAATTCTATACCCCCCAAAAAAGAATTCTATACCCAATGAAAATATTAAAAAAACAAAGGTGACAGGAAAAATTTTCAGACACATGGAAGCTGAGAGAATTCATCACTGGCAGACTGCACTATAAGAAATGTTGAAAGAAAAAAGAAAGAAATGTTGAAAGAAATGCTTCAGGGGGCTGGGTGGCTGAGTCAGTTAAGTGTCTGGTTCAGCTCAGGTCATGATCTCAGAGTCCTGGGATCAAGCCCATATTGGGCTCTCTGCTCAGTGGGGGAACCTGCTTCTCCCTTCCCCTCTGCCTGCTGTTCTGCCTGCTTGTGCGCTCTCTCTCTCTCTCTCTCTCTCTCTCTCTCTCTCTCTCTCTCTTTCCCTCTCTTTCAAATAAATAAGTAAACAAATAATCTTTAAGAAAAAGAAAAGAAAAGAAAAACTTTGCATAGGAGAAAAATCTGGGATCTACATAAAGAAATTAAGAGACTTGGGAATGGGAACTACCTGAGTAAATATAAAAGACTTGTTTTCTTATTTTCAAAGTCTCTTTAAAAGAAAATCAATTGTTTAAAGTGAAACTAAGATATTGCTGTATTTATAAGATATATAGAAGTAAAAGACATGATTATAGCACAAAGTCTGAGAAAAGAGAAATGGAAATATATTTTTATGAATTCTTATTCTATACAAGTGATATAAGTATCACTTGAAGGTAAACTGTGGTAAGTTAAAGTGTTTATGAAAAATACTAAAGCAACCATTAAAATAACACAATAAAGAATTACAGCTAATAAGCCAAAAAAAGGAGATAAAATGAAATCATAAAAAATATTTCAGTAACCCAAAGGCGGCACAAAAAAGAAAAAGGAAACAAAGAATAGATTGGACAAATAGAAAACAGATAACAATGTGGTAGATTTAAACCCAAAACATCGGTAATCACATTAAATGTAAATGGTTTAACCACACCAAGTAAAATTCAGAGATTGTCATATTAGATTAAAAAGCAGGACATAACTATATGCTGCCTATGCTCACTTTAAATATAAAGACATACTCAGGTTAAAATTTAAAAGATTAAAAAAGATATATGTGCTAACACTAATCAAAAGAAACCTGGAGTGGCTATATTAGTATCAAAGTAGACTTTGGAGTAAATAATAAAGCTGGTTATTTCATAATGATAATGAAATAAATTTATCAGTAGGCCATAATAATTCTAGGTGTCTATGTATCTAATAACAAAGACTTATCCCAGGTTTATGTAACATTAAAAAAAAAAATCAATGACCCCTCCCCCAAAATCAATGAAATTCACCATGTTTTTAAACTAAGAATGAAAAACTATGTTTGTCTCCATAGATAGTCTCCATAGATGAAGAAAAAGCATTTGATAAAATGTAACATTCATTCCTGGCAAAACCTCTCAGCATTTTTGAAATAGAGTTGAATTTTCTCAATCCTGTTACAGGACATCCATGACAGACCTAGAACTAACATCATACTTTTTTTTTTTTTTAAGATTTTTTAAAATTTATTTGACAGAGAGAAACACAGCCAGAGAAGGAACACAAGCAGGGGGAGTGAGAGAGGGAGAAGCAGGCTTCCTGCCGAGCAGGGAGCCCGATGCAGGACTCTATCTGGGGTCTCCAGGATCATGACCTGAGCTGAAGGCAGTCGTTTAACCAACTGAGCCACCCAGGCGCCCCTAACATCATACTTAATAGTGAAAAGTAGAATGCATTCTGCTCGAGATCAGAAACAATATTTCCTCTCACTGTTTCTACTCAGCATGATACTGGAGGTTCTAAACAGTGTAAGAAAGAAAAAAAATCAATAAAAGCCTCCTGTATTAGGGGCGCCTGGGTGGCTCAGTTGGTTGGATGACTGCCTTCGGCTCAGGGCATGATCCCGGAGACCCAGGATCCATCGAGTCCCATATCGAGTCCCACATCGGGCTCCCTGCTCAGCAGAAAGCCTGCTTTTCCCTCTCTCGCTCCCCCTGCTTGTGTTTCCTCTCTGGCTGTGTTTCTCTCTGTCAAATAAATAAAATCTTTAAAAAAAAAAAGAAAGAAAAGAAAAGAAAAGAAAAACCTCCCGGATTAGAAAGGTTGAAGTAAAACTGTTTTTGTTTGCAGATAACATGATCATAAATAGACAAAAATTCTACAAAATAATTAAAACTAATGTATTATTTCAGTAGAGTTGTAGGATAAACGATCAGTACACACAAGTTTATTGTATTTTTTACATACTAGCAACAATCAGAAATTGAATTAAAGATACTACTTAAGGGCGCCTGGGTGGCTCAGTGGGTTAAGCCTCTGCCTTCGGCTCAGGTCATGATCTCAGGGTCCTGGTATTTAGGCCCGCTTCAGGCTCTCTGCTCAGCAGGGAGCCTGCTTCCTCCTCTCTCTCTGCCTACTTGTGAACTCTCTCTTTGTGTCAAATAAATAAATAAAATATTTTTTTAAAAAGATACTACTTAAACATAGTATCAAAAATATGTAATTCTTAGGTATAGAACTGACAAAAGATGTATTAAGACCTATGCTCTAAAAACTGTAAGATGTTGATGGGAAAACGTAAGGAAGGCCTAAGTAAGCGGGAGATATATTGTGTTCACAGATCAAAAGCCTCAATATTGTTAAAAAGTTAATTCTTCCCAAATTGATACATAAATTGAGCAGGCTTTTTTTTTTTTGAAATTGGAAAGCTGATTCTAAAATTCCTTTGGAAATGGAAATGACTTGGAATAGCCAAAAAAACTTTTAAAAAGAGGATTCTGCCTTTAAGATTTATTGTAAAACTGCACTAACAAAGACAGTATGTGTATATATATACATACATACAGTTGGCATAAAGCCAGACAAATAGACCGGCGGAACTCAGTAGGGTGTTTAGATATAGATTCACTACTGATACCCTTCAACAACAGTAGAAAACAATTCAGTGGAGGAATGGTAGTCTTCTAAACAAAAGGTGCTAGGTTACTTGGATATTTATATGCAATCTATGCTTCACACTGTATTCAAATATCTGCTCATAATGGATAATAAACTTACCTGTAAAACCCGGTATTATAGCATTTATAGAAGAAAACATAGGAGAAAATCTTTATGATCTTGGTCAAGTGAAGACTTCTAAGGTCTGACATTAAATGTACTATTTTTAGAAGAAAATACTGATATATTAGACTTTATCAAAAGTAAGAACTTCTGCTCTTTGAAAGGTATTGTTAGAATAAAAAGACAAACCGTGGAATGGGGGAGATATTAATCTCTAGAAGTTTTACACCTTCATCCTCACTCAAGAAAAAAATGAGTTGTGATTTTTAGTTATAGTATATAAATTATTATAAATATAATTTCATTAGTTATATTATATAAATTATTATAAATATTAAATAAATATAAAATATCAATCAAAATATAAAATAAAATATTAATTAAAATAAAAATAATATATTAAAGTATAAAATAGAATGTTAATTTAAAATTATTATAAATATAATTATAAATTATTATAAATATGATTATATTCTATTTCTAGTCAGGATGGTATGTCTGCTTACTGAAGTCATATTTTATATCTTTTAAAAATATGTTATGCCTTCCTTTTATAGGTCCTAATCTGTTGCCAAAAACTTGTTCTGTGTATTATATGGCTTAATCATAAATGAGGAAGATTTTTATTTTTCATTTTAAAATTTATCTAATAATATTTTAAAAGCTCTTGATCTTTCCTTATGCAACCTGTATTTTGCTCTTTTACCCAATTCTCTAGCTTACACTAGAACTTTAGTTTAGTGTTTCTAGATAATCATCATGCCATCAACAAATAAAGTTTCTTAGTGTTTCTAGATAATCATCATGCCATCAACAAATAAAGGTGATCTTGTGGGGTTTTTTTTAAACATTTTATTTATTTGACAGAGAGAAACACAGCCAGAGAGGGAACACAAGCAGCAGGAGTGAGAGAGGGAGAAGCAGTCTTCCCGCCAAGCGGGCAGCCTGATGTGGCGCTCCATCCCAGGACTCCCGGATCATGACCTGAGCCGAAGGCAGAGGCTTAACCACTGAGCCACCCAGGTGCCCCATGATCTTGTGTTTTTATTTCTACTATACATAATACTTATTTTGTTTTCTGTTCTTACTACCTTAGGTAGGATCTCTAAAACAAAATCTCCTTAAACCACAGGGAGAATTTACTGAAAGGGGGTTGACAAAAGCTGAAGAACCGTGCTTGACACTGGGGCATTACTTGATCATTTCTTCCAGTTATACATAGTGTTTTCAAGGTTCAGTCATAGAAGGCGATTCCAACTGGCTGAACTTGGGTCTCTTGCCTATACCTGGCAATATTAGGGCAATGAAAGGGTATCGGTCTAGGTCAACTTTCCAGATGGGAGGTCCAGTAATCCAAATACAATGAATTAGAGTAAAAAGAATACACCTGGGAAAGACCAGATGCTGTTACAAAGACAGATGGGCATCTTGTCAGAATACCTTGGGTATGAAATCAATGCTCTGTTGCCTTCATTAAGAACATTTCGGGGCACCTGGGTGGCTCAGAGGGTTAAGCCTCTGCCTTCAACTCAGGTCATGATCTCAGGGTCCTAGGATCAAGTCCCACATCGGGCTCTCTGCTCAGTGGGAGCCTGCTTCCCCCTCTTTCTCTGCCTGCCTCTCTGCCTATTTGTGATCTCTGTCTCTGTCAAATAAATAAATAAAATCTTTAAAAAAACACTTTGTAACATCCTCTGTATTAGTCTGATCATGCTATCATAATGAAATACTATGGACTGGACGGCTTAAACAACAGAACTTTATTTCTCATAGTTCTGTAGGCTAGAAGGCCAAGGCCAAGGTGTTGGCAAGATGGGTGCTGGTAGGTGGCCATCCCCTCACTGTGAGCTCGCATGGCCTTTCCTCAGTGCCTGTGTGGAGGGAGAGAGAACAGGCTGGGATCTCTTTCATACGTTCTCTAAGGGGAACTAATCCCATCATGACAGCCTCTACCTCGTGACTTCCTGTCACCCTAATCATTTCCAAAGGCCTCATGTCCAAACACCGTCACATTGGAGGTTAAGTCTCCAACATATGAATTTGGGAGGAAGGACATAATTCAATCCATAACACCCCCTTTATTATCCTGAAATAAAATTTATAAATAGTATAATTGCCTATATTCACAATTTTATGAAGTATGATCACCTGAAGTATAAAGGAGACATTTAAAAAGTAATTTATAATAAATTAATATGAATATTGATAAGAATGTGAGAGTATAAATCTAATGAGTAAATATTTAGCAACATGTAGAAATTCCATGACTATACATATATAAAATGTAGACAGACTTTTGTGGGTGGGTTGGTCATTCAAATGTCTTTTTTTTTTTTAAGATTTTATTTATTTGACAGAGAGAAACACAGCCAGAGAGCGAACACAAGCAGGGGGAGTGAGAGAGGGAGAAGCAGGCTTCCCACTGAGCAGGGAGCCCGAGGTGGGACTCGATCCTAGGTGCCAATACCATACTGTCTTGATGATCATAGTTTTGTAATATACTTTGAAGTCTGAAACTGTAATGCCTCTGGCTTTCCTTCTCTTTTTTAAGGTTCCTTTGGCTATTTGGGGTCTTTTGTGGTTCCACACAAATTTTAGAATTGTTTGTTCAGGTCTGTGAAAAGTGCTGGTGGTACTGTGATAGGGATTGCATTAAAGGTGTAGACTGTTTAGGTAGCCTAGACATTTTAACAATATTTGTTCTTTCAATCCATGAGCATGGAATGTCTTTCCATTCTTTTTGTGTCATCTTCAATTTCTTTCATCAGTATCATACAGTTCTTAGAGTACAGGTCTTTTGCCTCTTTGGTTAAGTTTATTTCTATTGCTTTGGTGCAATGGTAACTGGGATTATTTCCTAAATGTCTTTCTGCTGTTTCTTTATTGGTGTATAGAAACACAACAGGTATCTGTACATCTATTTTATATCCTGTGACTTTACTGAATTTGTTTATTAGTTCTGGAAGTTTTTTGGTGGTCTTTTGGGTTTTCTGTATAGAATATCATATCATCTGAATCACAGACCTGTAACTGTGAAACAAATAATACATTATATGTTAATTGAATTTAAATAAAAAAGAATAAACCTAGAATGGAGTTGAAAAGAAAAAAAATATATCATCTGCAAATGATAGAAGTTTTACTTCTTCCTTACCAATATGGATGCTTTTTATTTCTTTTTGTTGTCTGACTGCTGTGGTAAGGACTTCTAGTACTATGTTACATAACAGTGGTGAGAGTGGACATCCCTGTCTTGTTCCTGATCATAGAGGAAAAGCTCTCATTGAGGATGATGTCAGCTGTGAGTTTTCCACATGTGGCTTTTATTATGTTGAGGTGTGTTCCCTCTAACCCTACTTTGTCAGGCATTTTTATCATAAATGGATGTTGTACTTTGTCATGTGCTTTTTCTTCATCCATTGAAACAATCATATGGTTCTTTTCCTTTTCTCTATTAGTATGGTGTGTCAAGTTGATTGATTTGAACCACCATTGCAACTCAGGAATAAATCCCACTGGATCGTGGTCAATTTTTTTTTAATGCATTATTAGATTCAGTTTACTAGTATTAATTGAGGATTTTTGTATCTGTGTTCATCAGGGATATTGGCCTTTAAGTTCTCTTTTTTAGTGGAGTCTTTATTTGGTTGTGGTATCAGGGTAATGCCACTTCTGTTCTTATATGTGAAATGGAATTAGGGTCTAGGTTCAGATTGTTATTAAAAGTGTGTTCTGCAAGTAATATAATATGGTAAGGTAGGTGCTGACCAGTAAGATGGACACCAGCTTTGGAGCTGTTGGCCCACCACTGTGCTAACCATTTTGGACAGTTTCTAGGGGGTCCCTAGGCAAGAGGCTGTGGCAGTTGGGGGCATCTGGGAGGTACTGGCAGTTTACTGACCAGCATATTTGTATATTATTCTTTTAAAAATTGCTTCAGGGCACCTGGGTGGCTCAGTCATTAAGCATCTGCCTTAGGCTCAGGTCATGATCCCCAGAGTCCTGGGATAGAGCTCTGCATTGGTCTCCCTGTTTGGTGGGAAGCCTGCTCTTCCTTCTCTCACTCCCCCTGCTTGTGTTCCCTCTCTAGCTGTGTTTCTCTGTGTCAGATAAATAAATAAAATCTTTAAAGAAAAATTGCTTCAAAATGTCTACCTCTCTTTGGGTTAATTCTAGTGATATTCTGCTAAAATTCATTTAGTTCTTTCAATATTCCCTTCAGCCCTTTTGTATTCAGATATCCCTGTGTTTATAGTTTTTTATGATTCTAATGTTCTGTATTTTTATTTTTTCTGTTTTCCTATGGTGTTTAGAGTTTTATATGCTTTTCTTTTTTTAATCAGTGTTTGTTTTTTCTCTGTTCAATTAAGTCCTAATTTTATTTTTTATTAAATTCTCTTGATTGGGGGTTTATACTATTCATAGTTTCTTATACCTACTTGGTTCATTTATGTTCACTTCTTAAATTTTACTGATAAAAGCATTTAAGTCTACATATTTTCTTATGTGTATCTGATTGTCTCAAATATTTTTTTAACCTTCCTTCTAGACTCAACTAAATTCTTACATTTCAATTTATTGATGTTTCTCAAGTTTCTTTTTTTTTTAAACCAACTTTACTGGAGTGAAATTTACATATGTAAAATGAATACATTTTAAACATTTTAAGTATGCAGTTGAATGAGTCTTAACAAATGTATAGCATAAAACATTCCTCTGATCTCAGGAGATGTCTTTGTATCTTTTCCAAGTCCGAACCGAATCTCCACACCCTGCCCCAAGGCATCTACTAATTTGTGTTCTATCCTTTTATTTTTCCACAATTTCACATAAATGAATCATCAGCCTGTGCTCTTTTGTATCTTGCTGCTGTTTAATATTAATATTAAACAGAGAAATACATAGTTCTAAGCTTGCCATCTTGTAAGTGCTTACTAAATCTTTGCTATTTTTACCGCTATTCCAGGACGGGATTGTAAACAGTCTTGTACTTCTAACTCTGTGTGTGCATTCAGAGGTGGTCAACGTACCCTTCTTAGTTTGACTGTGGAATATGGTGAATTTTGAGCAAGGATTTGCAAATATTGTGTTAGATACTGTTGTAACCACTTTGCAAACATTGATTCACTTATTGCTCAGAATGACCCTATGAGCAAATGACCGAATGACCCTATGTTACATGTGATCCTCATATAAAAGGGTCAGGAAACATGCCCAGGTCATTTATCCAGCAAATGGCAGACCTTAAGTTTCAACCCAGGCAGTCAGGGTTCTGAATCTAGGTGCTTTAACACTGTGCCATGGGGTGGGTCCATGAAGTGTAATCTTAGGACAAATAATAGATTCCCAAATGTCCTTCATTCTCACGATACAGGTACCATTGTCAATTGGACAGATGAGATCACTGATAGTTGAGTGATCTAAAAGTCACATGACTCTTTGATGCCACGGGAAGCTGACTCCTAGCTCAGTGATTTCCCGCTTCTTGATGTCATTCCTCTAGTTTCCCACAAGCCATTACACTTCCAGAGTCAGAAGTCAACTTTTGTAGACGTGGCTGGCATATTCAGTCTGAGCGGTATTGGTAAAATCTCAGTCTTCTGGTCAGTTTTGGGAACTGCAGTAAAATTTTAAGCATCCCTCTTCTCTGGGAGCTCCCTTTTTTTTCATGTTTTAAATACTTCCCATTGCCCACTAGAGGGCAGATTTGTGTCACCACTCTTTTTTCAAAAAAAAAAAAAAAAAAAAAATGATGCCCAGTGGAGCAGGGAGAAAGAACCTCAAGTTGAGAGCAAACATTGCCCAGAAAATTAAAATATGAGTGATCTCACCTCCTTGGTAGGGAATTGATGAAATGGAAGGTCAGAAAAAAATCTTAGGCACATTTTAGAGCACCTCGTGCCTTGTGATCACTTTCTCACTTCTGCAGAAAGCAGAGGAAACAATGATTCCGGGATAACCCGTTTCTGTTTCTTCCCCTTTGTGAAATGTCCAGCCACTCGGGTAGGGACCCAGAGACAGGAATCAAGCCTTGGGAGCAGGATGGGTTCTTCTGTTGACTTGGAGTTCTCAGGCCTGGTGCTAAGAATAATGAGACAATGTGCAGCTCTAATTGAGGACCTGTGCTCAGGTGCTCACAAATGCAATCTGCTCCCAGAAAAGTTCCAGTGGAGAGCTGTGGGACAGTGGTCCATGGCCAGACTTGCTGGGCGTGCTCCCCGGCAGCTGGTATTCCCTGACGAGCCCCAACAGGATAAGGCAAAGCGCCCATGGCTCTGTCATTGTCAGTCTCCCAGGCCCTGATTCCTATTATAAGCTACTTGGATTTGGTGGGGGATCGGGAAGGGGAGAGAGGGATGATCTAGCTATGCGAGCTGCCTTTCTGAAGGTACGGGAAGCTGGGAGCTTCTGTTTCCCGCAGCCTTTCCTAAGTGGCTTATAGAGAACCTAATCACAAGGTCTCCAAGTCCAGTGGGGTGAACGTGAGGACATCATGCTCTTCTCTAGAACTGGAAGTAGGAACAGTTTTTAAAAAACGGAATTAAGAGCAAAACCAAAACTACAATCTTGGGGACTAAATGTCTATATATCTAAGTGGAAAGAATGTGTCTCTCTTGTTTGGCTCCATTCCGAAGCAAAGGTGCTATTTGTAGCCTATTTGGGGTGGCTCACCTCTGTCATTTGAATGTATGTGACATTTTCTGGTTCTGTCCTTTCTGAGCACCTTGCTTCTCAGAGCTCAGTTCTTTGTCTGATGGCTTGTCCCACATCCTCATCTGTTTTGCTGTCAGGGGAAACAACAGGCTACTCGCCGGAAGTTCCATGAAAGGAAGACTGGGGAGCCAGGATGGATAGGTAATGGGAGCTGGGGATTTAGGCAGCTCAATGGAAGCAACTTAAGGCCATTATTTACCACTGGGCACTGGAGGTCCTTAGCAACCAGGATTTTTGTCGTTTTATGGTGCATCTTCCATAAGGTTTTCTGCCAAGAAAAAAGCCATGTCTCTGGATACCATTTACTTCACGAAGTAAATACTCACAGTAAATCTATGGAGAGGTTCAAAGGATGGAGTAAGGGGACCCTGAGCTCAAGGACAGTTTCGGTCTTAGAACAGCTACTTACTCTCTCGCAACCTCAGCCTACCCATGTGTAAAACAGAAATTTTGAGATGATTTAATTAATAATTGGGGAAAGGGTCGAGTGAAGGGACATTTGCGAAGGCCTTCGTGTGGTGCTGGGCCCAGTACACACGCTCAGGAGAGGATGGCTGTCCTTTTATCGCTTGAGAAATTATTCGAAGGGGACTCCCTTCGTAAATCTGCGATGGCAGTAGCTACCGAAATGCACCCCTCTTGTGACTTTACACCTGACTGTTCCCACTTGTTAATTGCTTTCTTTAAAACATTTTTATTTTAGGGGTGCCTGGTGGCTCAGTTGGTTGAGCACCTGGCTCTTGACTTTGGCTCAGGTCGTGGTTTCGGGGTGGTCGGGTTCCACGCCGAGTATGTGGAGCCCCCTTGAGATTCTCTCTCTCGCCCTCCCTCTGCCCTTCCCTGAACCCTCACTTGTGTTCTCTCTCTAAAATTAAGAAAAAAAGTTTAAAAATATTTTTATTTTCCTTTTATTCAATTTTTTTATTTAAAGTCTCCTTAGTTAAAATATAGTGTAATACTGGCTTCAGGAACAGAATTTAGGGATTCATCACTGATGTATAATACCCAATGCTCAACCAACACATGCCCTCTTTAATACCCATCCCCCATCTAGCCTATCAGCCACCCAAAAATGTTTTAAAAACTCATTTTCTCTCTTCGGTAGAGGCTGCCTTAGGTGACTTACGCACCACTCACATAGAGAAGCTGGAAGAAAGGAAAGAAAAATACGCCTCATCTGCAGAGGCCTTTTCCATGCTACCCAGCGGTAGCAGTGATGAAATCAAGGTCAGAGAGTTGGAAGGGCCTGAGGGGCAGAGCCAAGGCCTGAGTCATCCTTTGCCTTGCCATTAAAATTCTCACCCGCCCAGATCCTGTTCCTTACAAGTCCTGTATAATTTATTTCAGGGCCTGTGCCTGATGAATCTATGTGTTTGCTCTAACATGTACTCATGATGCAGCAAAACTTCATCTCACTGTTTTTCCTCAGGAGCTGGTTCACAGCACCAGCTCTCCGCTTGTTTGGGTTGGGGATTACTCACCGGGGCTCTCCTTTCTCCTCAGCTTGTTTTCTCCCTCCTGGCTCCTCTGAATTTCCCCACTGGGACAGGGGTGGAGAAACCAAACAGTTCTGTCACGGTAGTCAAGCCCTGACTGAACTCTGAGGAGCTCGGCTGCTAGAACAGTCCTCTCACAAATAGGGATTCAAGGCAACACACGTGATTGGAGCTCATTCTGCCTCGGTGACTGCAGGATATGGACATGTTTGGTTGGGGGTATGTGCATGTTTTGGGGGGGCTGTCGAGACGAAACCACAAAGGTGGATCATGGAGGCTGCACGCATGTCGTCAACGGACATTTATTTCAGCCTTAACCTCCACAAGTGGCTGAGATAAGGGTGCATTACATGTGATTCCTAACCTTGAGATCCCTTGTAATCAGTGTGGAGACAGGGTATGTGAATATACTAGAAACAAATAAGATAATAATTGACAAGAGCCAGTATTTCAGGAGCTTAGATGAGGAAGGATGATGAGACTGCCCTCGGGTCTGGTGGAATTCTAGAAGACTTAGAATTATGATAAAACAATATTGTAACTAGGATTTGAAGGAAAATTAGGACTCAGGTAGGGGCAACTGGGTGGCTCAGTCAGTTGAGTGGCTGCCTTCGGCTCAGGTCATAATCCTAAGGTCCTGGGGAGCCTGCTTCTCCCTCTGCCTGCCACTCCCCCTGCTTTAAATAAAATCTTAAAAAAAAAAAACTGAACTCAGGTAAGCAGAGTGAAAAGACAATGTCTGAACAGGCTAGCTCCACACTGGATATACTGTGTGACTGGTGTTGTCACTCAGAATTCTTTTGGTGTCCAGTGACAAAAACCCCACTCAAATTACAGACAAAACCAAAACGACCCATATAACTGAGAAATTCAAGCTTCGGTTCTTGGAGATGCCATCAGGACACTGTCACTCTCCCTTTGGCCCTGTTCTTCCAAGTGTTGGCCTTATGTTCAGATAGGCCCCCTTCGTAGATAGGGCTACTTGGGCTCCAGTTCTAGGGTCATAATGTATGTATCTTTTCCCCAGCAGTGAAACAGAGCTCCCTGGATTCTCATGAGCCTGGCTTGGGTAAAGCATCTATGAGTCAATGACCAGGACCAGCAGCATGGAATTCTCTGATGGCCAGATTCGCGTCATGTGCTCACTCGTAGAGCCAGGCGGTGGGGACAGTCCAACCTGAATCTCATGAACTGAGAGTGGGAGAGGGGAAATCAGGATGGCACTGCCAGAAGAAAGGAACGGTGTCTAGGCAGGCGAAAACAACAGATGTCCCCTGTCATCTCACCCGTTAGCAATGTTGGCCATGATTCATATCAACTCCTTCTTGAGTTTCATACTTTACATGAATATTGGAGGTTCCTGAACGCAAAATATTCTCATTATTTGACTCTAAATCTCAAACAGCAAGGGTCTATTCTACATTTTTTATTGTGAGGAGATCTATTTGATGATTAATTTAGGCCCTGAGAGAAAGGAACACAAGAAAATCTTCATTCATCAAATTAGGATCGCACTATTTCCTTCTAGCTATGAATGCTTGTTTCACCAAATTATTGAGATAAAATACTACTTTGGCATTCATGGTGCATCCCAGTGAGTTAGCCTAAGAGATCAACGTTGGAGGGTGTTCAACACAATAGGAAATGGGAATCTACATATATTTCTGGATAATTTTGTTCCTAAGGATGGTAGTGACCAAAATAATAGCTCTCTCCAACCAAAACACAATGTCGTTGTTCTATTATTTCTTAATAGAGAAACACTCAGGATCAAGATAGAAGTACAAATGAGCTGAACTGTGCTTGCCAATTGGGACTTGGCAAATTTACTTGGCAATGAGCCATGTTCTTTTTTATTTTGAAGGCTTGGCATTGATGAAAGATGCCTAAAGCTACACCCAGCATCTGTATCATGAGGGTCTCAGAAACTTAGCAAAAGCACTCATCTGTTGTTTTAAACTACAAGAAAATTTGTTCCTTTAGATATTAAGCCTTTTTAAAAAAATAATTTATTTATTTCAGAGAGAGAAAGAGAGAATGAATAGGGGGAGGGGCAGAAGGAAAGGGACAAGCAGACTCCCCGAAGAAAACAGAGCCTGATGTGGGGCTTGCCTTGGGGGTCAATCTTGGGACCCTGGGATCTTGACCTAAGCCCAAGGCAGATGCTTAACTGACTGAGCCACCCAGGCTCCCCAATACTTGAGCCTTTAACTGAACTAACGTATCCTTCAGACTCAAAGCTATGTCAGGGTTGAAAGGAACCTCATGTCTGATTTGCTGTTACACTTATTTTTTGTGTTCAATCTTTATTTTAAATAGAAAATATTTTTAAAGTCTTTACCATCTTGACCAGACAGTGACAGATACAGCGCTATGTACATGCTAATGTGGAAAAAAATGTTTTTAATGTTCATTTTAGTCCCAGATCATACCTACAGTATGCCACCACATTTGAAGTTTCCTAAATGAATCAGAGGTTTTGACAGCATTTAACAAGTTTTCTTTACATTTTTAATTTAATTTTATTATTTTTTAAAGATTTTTTTTTAGAAGATTTTATTTATTTGACAGAAACACAGCGAGAGAGGGAACACAAGCAGGGGGAGTGAGAGAGGGAGAAGCAGGCTTCCTGCTGAGCAAGGACCCTGATGTGGGGCTCGAACCCAGGACTCCAGGATCATGACCTGAGCTGAAGACAGACGCTTAACGACTGAGCCACCCATGCACTCCAGGCTTTTCTTTTTCTTTCTTTCTTTCTTTCTTTTTTTTTTTTTAAGATTTTATTTATTTATTTGACACAGAGAGAGAGATCACAAATAGGCAGAGAGGCAGGCAGAGAAAAAGGCTGGAAGTAGGCTCCCCACCAAGCAGAGTCTGATGTGGGGCTCAATCCCAGGACGCTGGCATCATGACCCGAGCCAAAGGCAGAGGCTTAACCCTCTGAGCCACCCAGGCACCCCAAGCTTTTCTTTTCTTAAAAAATAATATAGGGCGCCTGGGTGGCTCAGTGGGTTAAAGCCTCTGCCTTCAGCTCAGGTCATGATCTCAGGTTCCTGGGACTGAGGCCCGCATGGAGCTCTCTGCTCAGCAGGAAGCCTGCTTCCTCCTCTCTCTTCCTGCCTCTCTGCCTACTTGAGATCTCTCTCTCTCTGTCAAATAAATAAATAAAATCTTTAAAAAAATAATTTAAACTTGATGTTATACATAATTACATTCTCCTGTAAGAAAAAATCAACCATCATAGATAAAGTTAAAATTCTCCTTTCTCCCCACCCCTAACTCCCAATCTTGGCATTTCACCCCACCTTCTCTCTGGTTAGCTCTGCTGCTGCTCGAAGTTTGGAAGTTTGTGCTTACACACGTGTGTGCACACACGTATCCATGTAAGTATATCCATAGAAACTTTACAGGATTATTCAATGTATATTTACATGAATGATATTATACTAAATATATCTGTTTATAATTTGCTTTTTAAAATTCAGCCATATGTCTTTTAGATCTACTGATATTTTTACCACACATACATTTAGCCAGCCTTCAATTTATGGACATATGGGTTGTTTCCAATCTTCACAGTTATAAACAAAAACTGTTTAAATATCCTTAAATATGCCTCCTTATGCATGTGCATAAATTATTCTGTGGATAGAAATGGAGAGTGTCTAAGTCATACGGAGTGCTCGTTTTTAGTTTTTTTTAAAGATTTATTTATTTTAGAGTGAGAGAGAGAACACACACACACACACATGTGCACGCATGTACAAGCGGGGGTGGGCAGAAGGAGAGGGAGAGAATACTCAGGCAGACACCCTGCTAAGGGCAGAGCGGGAAAGCAGGGCTTGATCCCTGGACCTTGAGATCACAACCTGAGCCTAAATCAAAAGTCAGACATTTAACAGCCTGACCACCCAAGTGCCTTTCATTTTTAGTTTTAATAAATATTAGTAAACTGTCATAAAAATAGATGTAATAATTAATCCCATCCAGAGTCCCAATTCTCAGCACATCGTTAATATTTTACCTTTTCGTCAATCAAATATGTATTTGTCAATATGAAATAAGACCTCATTGCTTTAATTTAAATTTCTTCAGTTGTTAGTGAGGATGTTCCTAAGACAAAAGTGCTGCCCAGAGATATTAAGGGGCTCACTCTGGCACCAATAGTGGCCAACTTAGCAAGATGCCTTTCTTGTGGTAGACAGGATTTCTTATTCACCCAAGAGAAATTCAGTTCAGGCAGCCCCATATACTATGTTTAGTGTTGCAGATGTATAGGAAAGCAATATTTGATAACTCTGCAGTGAAGAAAGTTCCATAGAGGTGCAATCTGGAAACCCACAGGCCAGACTACTATTGATTAACCTCTTTGTTAGTCCGTTTCTATTGGTAAGAAAACAGTGGATCCTTTATAGAGAGCTGAAAGGCTAGATTTGAAAATCTGTGTGCCTACCACCTATAAATAATTTTTTTGTCTTGCCCAAGGGACAATGGATCACATGATTTTGCAGAATTTCCAGGAAATAATAGTATTGACTCTAGAGTCCTCTGTGAAGTGTACTTAGCCCTTTGAAAGGAAACATTGAAAAATAAGCTTTTTCCTGATGGTGCCTCTAATTGCAAATCATCTCCCTTTCTTGAACTTCACAATCATGTTCCAACCGAGACAGCTCCCAAAGATAGACATTTGGAGGTCATCAGGAATCTGTGATTGTCAGATCAATGGCTTCTTTAGGCTTATGCTTTGCCACTTGCCATCATTTGATTTTATTGACTACCTGCATCCTTGAAACTATTTCCTTTGCTTCTTGTTGTCATGCTCCATTAAGAGGAGTACTGCTCAGGAAATCGCAGGACCCAATTTTGAGTCCCGGCCCTGCCACTTGGAATCCCCAGTGTGCCTTTCTAGGAAGTCTCTTTATCTGTAAAATGGAAAACATTAAGTAGATAATCTTCAATAGTCTTCCAGGCCCTAAAATTCTGTGGCCCAAGATTCTCTCTGCATATATTTTTTTCTGTTTTCTTTTGATGCTCTTTTACTTGTTCCTTCTACTCTTCAGCCTGGTTAAGTTTCTGTATTTGTCCCTGGCTACTGTCATCTACTCCAAAGGAATGCTTCCCGTCCAGTATTAATGGATCTCCCAAATGCTGGTATGGAATCTCTAGCTGTATGCGGGTTCCCTGTTCCCCTATGGCATAAATCCTGAGCCTCGTAGCCTGCCATTCAGGGCACTACAGTTGGGTCCCAGTCTCCTCTATATGTCCTTAACTCCATTTCTTCCCTTTACAAGGTCACATTGTCTTCTTTCCCTCCCCCAGATGTAATTTCCACTTCCTTTGCCAGGCTATTTTGCTTACATGACTCGTTCATCCTGCTCATCTCTGACTCCAAAATCTCTCTCATTCTTTTAACTCCACATTCAATTCTGGTCCCCGTAGAAGTCTTCGATGATACCCCAGGGATCTCTTCTGTCTCAAAATTGTCCCTCTCCTACATTAAGCAATTATAAGGAGCACTCCCCCCCACCCCACATTTCAAGACTTCTGAAATTTGGATTCAAGTTACAATCATTACTGGCTATGGTCATAAAACAGTTGTGTTTGCCTGGGTACATGCATCAAAATTTGCTGCTAAGTTTTCAGCAGCTTGGAAGAAAATTCTGGAAATATCAGTGGAACCGTTTCCAAAAATGCTATATCACCAAAGCTTTTGATAGAACAAAGGACAATACGGTGAGAAAAAAATTCAGAAGAGTTAGACTGTAATAAGAAAAAGTTTTAAAAATCCTTTTTTCACTTTGTCTTATACATCAGATATCATGCAAGAGTGATATATGATAAAAGTCAGTGTATAAATGAGTGTCTTAAAGAGATCTCTCATTAGGTATAATATGAAAATTCTAAATGAAAACAAAGCATTGTGCCATAATTTAATTGGCCACATTCTTTCTTTTCCTAGTGATATGTTATAAATAATCCGTGTTTTAGATTTGGTGAAATGTGGTATATTGGTGATTACATTATGATTACTAGTTCCCTTCCAGATCATCAGCTGGGATAGAAACTCCTTGAAAGCAGGGCTGTGCCGTGATCAAAGCCCTCTGCACACAATACACATTTTAAAAGATTATGTTAAATTACACGTTCTTATTTGTCTTGAAATAGAAATACATTAAACATAGCCCAAAAATCAAGCATGTAAAGGATATTGCAGGGAAAATCTTTCTTCCACCACTGTGCCCAAATGTCCAATTTTCTAACTTGAAATAAAGAAATGACTGCCATTAGTTTATTATTTCCAAAGATTTCTGATGTACATGCAAGCAAATAAGATAGACGTTTCTTGTTCTTTTTCTTTCCTATATATTTATTTGTTTATTTTGTTTAGGTAAGCTCTATACCCAACATGGGGCTTGAACCCCACAAGGGGTTTGAAGTTATGATCCCAAGATCAAGAGTCACATGCTCTACCGACTAAGCTAGCCAGGTACCCCATTTTTCATCCCACACAAATGGTAGCTGGGTCTACATATTGTTCCATACCTTGATTTTGAAAAATTGAACATTCTTATAAATCTCTCTGTATCAATTCATGGAAGGCTTCTCAACCCTTTTTTTGAAGCTCCATTTCTTTATGTAGATATTCTTAACTAGTTTCTCACTGTCAAACATTTGGATCATTTCCTGTATTTTTTAAATTATAATCTACCTTGCATAGAATATCCAGGTGAATATGTTAAGTCACCTGCAGGATACATTCTTAAAACCAAAATTTCTGGATCAATATGTATATCAAACTGTGTAATTTTGATAGAATTTCCCAAAAGGTCCTACTAGTTTTTACTCCTGCTCGTGAGGTATAAGAACCTTCAATAAAGACGTAAAGAATAAAGAAGGGGCAAAGATGAAGTCACATACTCATTTTGGGACCATAAAATTTTCCTTTCAGGACACATAGATATCCTTTAGTGTGCAAAATCTCTCCAATGTGTAATTAACCTTTCAACTGTTAGAAGATCGATCTCCTTTGAGACTCCCATAACCTCTTTGTTTCTTCCTGTAACGACATTATCTCTGGTGGTGTTACCTAATTATCTTCTTCTGAAAGTGACTCTCAATTTAATCTCTCACTTCAGCTAGTTAGAGCTTTGTTATTTCCCCAAACAAGAGCCTTCCCTGCAGGCTTAAGCAGTCAGACAGGACACACCATACCATATTGGTTGTGGTGGCCATTACAAATGGAGGGAGAGCATAGAGGCAACGGGAAATACACCTCTCCACAATCATTCCCCGAAAAGTTTTGCATCTGCTCCTGTCACCAAATCTGCCATGTAATTGTAGTCCTTAACATTCAGATAGTCAACCTCTTCTTTGTGTGAACACACAATAAAATGGGAGGAAGTAGATGAGAGTCTTCCTACCTTCGTGGAATATACTGAAGATACACATGAGGCAAATACAATTTATTCCTGAGAAAATAAAATTTTAAAATTCAGATCTCTCCTCTGGAACTGCACAATCGTAAATAAATAATAATGCTAAGCATTCCTACACATACTCACCTAATATCCATTCTGAAGGGATCACAAAGAAATTGTGGCTAAAAATGATCAAGGCTGGACCAACATTGATGAGATGGCTCTAGAGTAAATCCAGGTCCCTTGTCACAGGGGAACCTTAGGTCAGGTCCCCTAGATGCAGGGCTTGAAGTGGTGATGCTCCTGAAAGATTAATTAAGGTAGTTCTCTCAGGAGAAAGGAAGGGAGAGAGAAGCAGGCTGGGGCGATAGAAGGATTATGGCCCTGCATGCCACACAAATTTTTGAGAATGAATGATGCATCAGTTTTGTATTTAATAAAACAGTAAGAACAATTTGGCCTTAAGGATTCTCTTTTCCCTTAGATTCTAGGAAGCTCAGAGCTTAATATCATGCCCAGAGTAACCATATTTGCTCACTTCAGACGGATATAATAACCATCACCTATGGCTACTACCTTTCCCTCACACACATCCCTTATATACAGACTGTAATTTTCCCACATCAGTTTTGCTCTTACCTAGGTATGACTTATTACTATCATGGTAATAGTTCCCATTTACTGAGAGGCATTATACTAAATTCTTTGCATCTGCCATCTTATTTAATCGTCACAAGATTCTTGTAAAATCCGATGACACAGAGAAGGAAACAGAGGCCCAAAGGGGTTACTTACCCAAGATGATAGTGGTTGTAGTAACAGAGCCTGGAATTACAGCCAAGTGGTCTGTTTTTTTTTTTTTTTTAAGATTTTATTTATTCATTTGAGAGAGAGTGAGAGACAGCATGAGAGGGGAGAAGATCAGAGGAAGAAGCAGGCTCCCTGTGGAGCTGGGAGCCTGACATAGGACTCGATCCTACGACTCCAGGATCATGACCCGAGCCAAAGGCAGTTGCTTAACCAACTGAACCACCCATGCGCCCAGGTGGTCTGGTTTTTTATACACTCGTCTTATATCATCACCTCTATGTCTTTTATTATTTGCTAATTGGTAGAACCAAACTATAAATCAATGTGAGTGGCAGAGCCCTTACTCATCTGGGAGATGACGGTCATCACTGCCTGTTTATGCAGGTTGTCTTGAGCAGTCACTAGGCCCAGCTGTGGAGGAGAACCCCACTCTCTGTGCGCACCTGGCAGATCACATGGCTTTGCTGCAGACGGAGGCCCCTGAAGACACTGACAGATAGCTCCCCCACCTTCCATCACCATCTTGTCGGCGGCTGCAGCCTTAGGGAGGACATACCACCCCGGACCACACTTGAGCTGCCTCCCGTGAGTCAGTGCCCTGTTGAAAGCTCTCTTTGATGAGCCTGGCCGGGCCTAATGAGCTCTGTTTGATACTCTGCTTTGTAAAAGGCCGTCTTTCACTGTCTGTCCTCAAATGATACCCATGTCTTTGTTCTTGCCTTTACCTTAGTAAGGGTGATTCTTGGGGGTTTGATAATCCTGTTGTGCTTTTCAAAATTTCCAGCATGATTTTGCATCCCATCCCACCCCAAGACAGGAAAGGCTTATAACTTGCTAGAACTATACTCTCTCCCAAGGATAAAAGAATAAATGAGGCAATGTCTGGAAAGGGACTGGAGAGCATGTCAAAGGTGGGCAAAGGTTTACTTGTACTGTGGTCTACACACGATTTTAAATTGTCTCTGTTTTGACAGGTTTAAATTTGATAGTGACTGATGAACATTTATATTTATATATAACATTATATTTGTTTTGATGTTGGCTATAATTTTTACATTTTTAATGGCATTCTTAGAGGCAGTTTTTACTTGCCAAAGGAAGTGTGTGCTGACTAGCAGAGCAGAACTAAGAACGCCGTTCTCCTTCTGTATGGCTCCCAAGTGCCCACCTGTCTCCACCCAGCAAACTTGTCTCCTCTTTTCTGCCATTGATTAGTTGGGTACAAGAGTCCTACTTGCAAAACTGTCTTAAAGTTTGAAAAGTACATTGATGGTATCATTTATTCGGAGGTGCTCAATATATTGTTTTAATTTAATGATCTAACCCCATATGCATGACATCAGTCTCTGACATAGCCCTAGGAACATACTTTGAAACAAACACCCATGGTTTTTGCACAACCATGCATGTAGGTCTGGGTCCTTTGATCACATGCTGGAGTAGACACAGTGCTGTTACAAGTTTGGGGATTATTAGTTTTTATCTTTCGAATTGAAGAGTAGATAGACATACCTTTAGAGGATGCGAAAGTTGTGATGGCAAGCAAAAATTTATGTAGATTAGATCTTGGTGGGCGGGAAAAGTGAGGAAGATACTAAGGTGAGAGAGAAGGGTGGGAATGGGGAGGAGTGTGGCTTTTCAGGTAAAAGCTTCAAGGTTGGGGCGCCTGGGTGGCTCAGTTGGTTAAGCAGCTGCCTTCAGCTCAGGTCATGATCCCGGACCTGGGATCGAGCCCCACATCGGGCTTCCTGCTTGGCAGGAAGCCTGCTTCTCCCTCTCTCACTCCCCCTGCTTTTGTTCCCTCTCTAGCTGTGTTTCTCTTTGTCAAATAAAATTTAAAATAAAAAAGCTTCAAGGTTAGCTTGGGGGTACAAAAATCCCATGCTAGTGTCTGGATCCCTTGTTTTAGAAATGGGTTATTCTAATTTTGTACAAACAGATACAAGAGTTTGGTTTGGGGCTTGCTTATGTTAGCAGAAGTCTTTTTTCTTCCCTCTCCTCACCACCTCCTCCCCTTCTTTGTCTGTCTTCTCTTCTGCTTACTCAAACTCTGATACAAATACTGCTTCTTGGAGTTCCCAGCTTTCAGCTGTGAATGACATAATCTTCCACCGAAGCTACTCAAACTGTGTAGTGAAGTTTTCTGGTGTTTACCCAAGTAATAAAGTGCAAGGGTCTAAAACACCAGTTTCCCACAACTGAGAACACAATCCCTTTGGAAAAAGGAAAACATGTCTATCTCCTAGTGAGGGTGTACCAAAGGAAACTCGAGGGGAAAGGTCTCTGAGGAGAAAAAATATCTCACAATTCATCTTCTACTGTCTTTCAACACTGACGCAAGATTGATTTTATAGCAGACCCTAGCCATCCTCATTCGTAGGCATGCACCTGATAAGGTCAGCATGCCCAGTGATTTCCAGGTACACCTCTGTGCCTGACCCCTCTTCTCCAACCTCCTCAACCTCACACACACCTCGGTTCTGGTGCCAGGAAATTAACATTCCCCAAGAGCAACCCTCAACTACAAACCAATGGAGTTGGTATGTAAATATCCCAACATGCTCACTCTTCTCATGGGATGACTAAAGTCTCTGTATTGTACTGACTTTCAAAGTTGCCCCAGAGAGTTAAGCCCACTATCACAGTTGTTTCAGTAAATGTATTCCTGATTGGCTGCCTTCCTTCCCTACCTCAATTCCCACTTTATACTGGTGTTCCCTGCACCTATTAAATAGACTACTTGCCCTGGCACCCATATTTCAGGGTCTGCTTCCAGGGGAAGTCAACAAGACAACTTTGAAACATTCATTTAACCAATATTTATTGGTTGCCTACTGTATACCAAGCACTGTGAAGAACCAGATGACACAGGTCTTCCCTGTTTTGAACAACACATGCTCTCCTCCCTCTCTCTTCCTCCTCACCATTGAAATCTTCAGTCTGTTTCATGGATTCCCAAATTACTGTCATAATATCATTCTCGTTATGAACCTTTCCAGCTTAAAAACCCATGATGGCTTCTCGTGAACCCTGTAAGGTTTTTTAGGCGAATGAAAGAGCCCCCAAGGCAAAATGATCCATAGGAAGAGCTTTATTGCCAGTACCCTCGGGCGAGGAGAGTCAGGGAAGTCGTGCCCGCGTTGGGGAGTGTGGGGGGTTTTAAGCCTTATTGGTTCCGGGTCTGGATTCAGGTGGGTCTTTTTCCCATATTAGGCAAGGGAACATCATGTCCCTAGGTGATTGGCTGGGGGTGGGGAAAGTCCAGACGGGGGTGGGTGGTCCCTGGCTGGAAAGTCCCGGATGGAAAGATGTACTGGAGACCCCGGATGTGGTGGCCACGACTGCTTTGGCGGGAAGATCAGCCATCTTGACCTAGTCTGCAATTCTGCCATTTTGGGTGCCCCTGTCTCTCAGCCAGCCCAACAACCCCAAGCCCCCAACTTTGAGCTCTTTAAAATGGTACTTGAGGATATCAAGACCACGCCCTGAATTTTGCTTCTCAATAGTCTCAAGTCTTATTTCTCCCCCTTCTCCATGTGTCCTGTGATCCAGCCTTTGCAGAGGCGTGGGATGAGCATAATGATGACCAGGTTAGGATAAGGGCTTTGGAGCCAGAGGCATAGCTCTGACACCCAATGTCAATACCAGTGTGATCTTGCGCAAATTATTTGACCTCTCTGTGCTTCACTTACTTTACCTATAAAATGGCATAGTGTGACTTCATCTCTGGAGTCACTGTGAGGAGTAAATGAGAGAATGCCCCTAAAGCACATAGAACAGAAGCTGGGCTACTGTCAGTGCTGTAATTATTGCTAGTTTGGGAGCCCATCACATGTGGAACACACAGTATGTGCTTGTGTTATGCCCTGCCCTGACCATATTCCCCCTTCTCAGTGCATTTAACAAACGTCTCACTCAAGACTCCACTCAAGAATTAACCTAATACAGCTTTCGCTTACCAGCTTCTCACATCAACCCTAAGAAATCATTGCTCTCAGCTTTTCAATTCTGTGATATTTAGTTTACATGTTTTTTTGTACTAATTGTATTATGGCTAATCGAGTGTGTGTGTGTGCGTGTGTGTGTGTGCATGTGTATCTGTGAACTCTGAGCTCCCTCAGTCTGGGGACTGTATATTATTTGTCTATATATCTCCAAAGTCCAGTATAGCACCTGGAGTATGGTTGGTGCTCTGTAAAATTTAATGTAAGAAGGAACAAGTGTGGAAATGAATGAATGAATGAATGAATTTATTCCAGGATACAGAGTAGAACCCACACCTAAAGCCCACCTATCTTTTGCCTCTCTCTTGAGTCCTCCAACAGAGCAGGCAAATCTGTCTCGATCCTCCAACTGTCTATCTGCTTCATCAGTCTTCACCGCTCTCCCTCATGACAGTGCCTTTCTAGTACTTTTCCTCTGGGCATATAGAACATAAGGATGTGATACTGAAAGACTCTCAGCATTTGAACAGAGAGACAGGTGTCCATGGTAGCCATCCACAAAAACAGTGCCAGCATGTGCTACTACAGACGGTCCCTGACTCACAACATAAGATTTTTCTATTTTATGATGCTGTGAATGTGATCATCCTTCAGCAGAAACTTTGAGTCTTGAACTTGGATCTTCTCCTGGGCTGAGACTGTGCAGTCAGTCCTCTCCGGTGATGCTGAGCTGTGGCAGCCCCTGCTCCCAGTCAGCCATGTGCTCCCAAGGGTCAACAACCCATAGGGACACTGATCATCGGTACCCATAGAGCCATTCTGTTTGTCACTTTCAGTTGAGTATTCACCAGATTACATGAAAAAGCCAACACTCCATTATCAAGTAGGCTTTGTGTGAGATGATTTTGTTCAGCTGTAGCCAGTGGAAGTGTTGTGGGCACACTGAACATCAGCAGGCTAAGCTGTGATGTTTTGGAGGTTAGGGGTACTAAATGCATTTTGATTTAGGATATTTTCGATTTACGATGGGTTTCTAAGTGGGTACCCCTATCATAAGTAGAGGCAGATCTGTTTCTTACTTGGGGCATCCACCCCTTGCCTGGCAATGGCTGACAGGGGCAGCGGAGGGAATATGCCAGAGCATTTCCACCTTAAGTCTGTGCTGTGCCCCTTGCCTCTTCATTTCATGCTGCTGTTACTTAGTTTTTAGAACTTGCTTTTCTGTAGGGATTTTGAAATAGTTCTTAAATAGCAGGAGCCTACCCTTGGTCTGTTCTCCTGCCATGAAATGCTTTGAGGATTAGTGAGAGGAAACTGGCTTGGTGTTTATGAGCTCCTTTGTGTGAGGAAAGTATCATTTCTGTTGACCCAGAAACAAGCCACAGGTGCATCGGGTTCAGTGGCAGGTTGGAGGATCCCGGGAAGGACTTGCTCCTCCAGCATTGTTCTCAGGACTGCTGCTTACTGGGCTTTGCACCAAAGTCACATGGGAAATGTCTTTGCATTTCCTGTAAACACGGCTGTAGGGAAACTTCCTTACAATAAGCAAGAGTCTGATAATAAATTCTTAGAACTCAGGGCTGAGGAAATGTTTATTTATTTCTCTTCATGAACCATGGCTTATTTTCTTTTTCCTACTGATGGACAGTGTGTGTCATATGACTGCTGGAAGCGCCAAGCTACACATGACGTTCCTGGTGCTATTCTCTTCAGCCGGCATGTCTTGTTACTACACCCTTTTATATATATTTTATATATTCCCTTTTTTGGCCTTTTTTTGAAGCTTTTTATTAGAAACTACTTTCTATCTTCTTAGTGACTAGGGATGGCACAAGAATGGTGTGAGTACCCAAGATATTGAAGAATCCGAAGCATGACGTGTTTTTGCCATCATTTCAAAGGACTGTGCTGGCTTAAGTCTTTCACCAAACACTATTTAATTTCATTTGTAAAAGAACCCATTTTGGTCTTAAAATTTAGTCTTATTCATGGAAAACTTCAGTCTCATTTCTGATTCACATGATTTCTCCTCCTTCTCAACAATCCCCCATAGATTAGACCCAGGCGTCTACCAGTTAGGAGTGAAGTGGAGGTGGGAGATTGTAAGCCTTTGTCTTTACTCTTCTCTGTGAGCTCCAATGGGCCTTGCTGACAGGGGGTGCTTCTAAGTAGCCCTCCAAGACACGAATGGTCCCTCTGAAAATCCAGCCACTTTGTCCTACAGACCCCCAGCTTGTGGCCACCTTGGTCAGACTTGGGGGCACCTCTTGCACATGCACATGTAGTCTTGGGCAAGTATGTGGTCATAGAGCTCATCTTCCATCCCATGGGCATTTGGGCATGAATGTGCCTCTTTCTTACCTCCTGGGAGCAGGGAAATGCTTTGGGGATTAGTAAGAGGAAACTAGCTGGGTGGGGTGTGGTGTAGGGTGGCAAGCGTGGATGCTGGACAGACCCCCCCACACACGCACACACACTGCCTCTCTCCCACATTACTTCCCCAGTCCTCTTGACACACAGACAAGCTGGCAAGTGTGGTGGCAACACAAAGAAATAAAATGCCTGCCAGTCAGCCTCAACCATCCCAGGTGATTCTCTTAAGTTCCCCTGCACTTGGGTTTGGGGGGTGTGGAGGCAGGAGGAGGAAAGGAAAATAGCTTCATTTTGCTAATGCTTCTCACCTGTCCACCCCAAAAAATGACCCCTCTTCTCTCCTCAGGTCCCTTTTGTGTGGATTGGGGTACACTGGAAGGAGGAGATGGTTGTGCTAAGATGGACCCTGTGGGTTCTCTGATGTGAGACACTGCTGTGGTGAATTTTGTTTCCAGCGATGACCCTTATTCACAATTCTGGGGAAATGAGGGGAGGGGGGAAACATCACCCATGACCCACAATCCCATCCTGTGACGTAAATAAATTGTCAGGAATTGTTTCCTGAGTACATGAAGGTTTTATGGCACCAGAGGAAAAAACCCAAACCCAGACTTTTCTTCCTTCCCTTCTTCCTTTCTATCTCCCTTCCTTCCTTGCCTCTTTTTCTCTCTTTCTTCTTTCCTCCCTCCTTCCTTTCTTTTTTAAAGATTTTTATCTATTTATATGCCAGAGAGAGAGAGAAAGAACCAGTGAACACAAGCAGGGGGGGCAGTAGACAGGAGGGAGAAGCAGACTCACCTCTGAGCAGGGAGCCCAATGTGGGATTCAATCCAGGACCCTGAGATCATGACCTGAGCCAAAGGCAGCCGCTTAACCAACTGAGCCACCCAGGTGTCCATCTTTCTTCCTTCCTCCCTCCCCCCCTCCCTGCCTCCTTCCTTCTTTCCCTTTCCTTCCTTTCTCCTTCCTTTTCTTCCTTTCTTTTCCTTCCTTCCTTCCTTCCTTCCTTCCTTCCTTCCTTCCTTCCTTCCTTCCTTCCTTCCTTCCTTCCTTCCTCTTTTTCTTTCTCTTTTTCTTTCTTCCTTCATTTTTGAGTAGGCTCCAGGTCCAGCATGGACACAAACTCCCTACCCTGACATCAAGAGTCACATGTTCTACTCATTGAGCCAGCCAGGGGTCCCATATTTTATTTCATTTTGTTTTGTTTCCTGGTAGTCCTCTCCTTTATGGAAGTCAGACCTTTTTATTCTAAGGAAAGTAACAGCCTTGTCCTTTCTAGTTTTCCCTTTGCCTGTAGGGGGCAGTGGGTTCATCTAGAGCTCAGGATTTTTTTTTTTTTTTTTTAAATTTCAATTCAGTTAATTAACATATAATGTGTTACTGGTTTTAGAGGTAGAGGTCAGTGATTCATCAGTCTTATACAATACCCAGTGCTCATTATATCATATACCCTCCTTAATGTCCATCTCCCAGTTACCCCATCCCCCCACCTCCTTTCCCTCCAACAGCCCTCAGTTTGTTTTCCATGATTAAGAGTCTCTTATGGTTGATCTACCTCTCTGGTTTTGTCTTGTTTTAATTTTTCCTCTCTTCCCTTATAATCCTCTGTTTTATTTCTTAAATTTCACATATCAGTGAGATCATGTGATAACTATCTTTCTCCGATTGACTTATTTCACTTATCATAATACCCTTTAGTTCCATCCACATTGTTGCAAATGGCAAAATTTTATTTTTTCTTGACAGCTGAGTAGTGTGTTTGTGTGTGTGTGTGTGTGTGTGTGTGTGTGTGTTACATCTTCTTTATCCATTCATCTGTCATTGAACATCTGGGCTCTTTCCATTGTTTAGCTATTGTGGAAATTGCTGCTATAAACATTTGGGGTACAGGTGCCCCTTCAGATTACTACATTTTTATCTTTGGGATAAATATCCGATAATGCAATTACTGGGTCATAGGTTAGCTCTATTTTCAACTTTTTGAGGAACCTCCGTGTAGTTTTCCAGAGTGGTTGGACCAGTTCGCATTCCCACCAACAGTGTAAGAGGGTTCCCCTTTCCCCATTTCCTCAGTAACATCTTTTGTTTTCTGAGTTGTTAATTTTAGCCATTCTGACTGGTATGAGGTGGTATCTCATTAGGGTTTTGATTTGTATTTCCATGATGCCCAGTGATGTTGAGCATTTTTTTCATGTGTCTGTTGGCCATTTGTATGTCTTCTTTGGAGAAATATCTGTTCATATCTTCTGTCCATTTCTTGATTGAATTATTTGTTCTCTGAGTGTTGAGTTTGGTAAGTTCCTTTAGATTTTGGATACCAGCCCTTTATCTGATAGGTCATTTGCCAGTACCTTCTCCCATTCTGTCAGTTGTCCTTTGGTTTTGTTGACTGTTTCCTTTGCTGTGCAAAAGCTTTTTTATCTTGGAAGTCCCAACAGTTCATTTTTGCCTTTGTTTCCCTTGCCTTTGGAGACATGTTTAGCAAGAAGTTGTTGGGCTGAGGTTGAAGATTTTGCTGCCTATGTTCTCCTCTAGGATTTGGATGAATTTGTGTCTCACATTTAGGTCTTTCATCCATTTTGAGTCTATTTTTATGTATGGTGTAAGGAAATAGCTGCATGTGGCTGTCCAATTTTTCCCAGCACCATTTGTTGAAGAGATTCTTTTCCTCCATTGGACCTTCTTTCCTGCTTTGTCAAAGATTAGTTGACCATAGAGTTGAGGGCCCTGTCTGGGTTCTCTGTTTTGTTCCATTGATCTATGTGCTGTTTTTGTGCCAGTACCGTGCGGTTTTGGAGATTACAGTTCTGTAATAGAGCTTGAAATCTGGAATTGTGATGCCACCAACTTTGGTTTTCTTTTTCAACATTCATTTGGCTATTCGTGGTCTTTTCTGTCTCCATACACATTTAAGGATTATTTGCTCTAGCTCTGTGAAAAAAGTTGTTAGTATTTTGATAGGGATTGTTCAGAATGCATAGATTGTATAGACATGCAATGTCTAGGTAGCATAGACATTTTAACAACATTTGTTTTTCTAATCCATGACCATAGAAAGTTTTTCCATTTCTTTGTGTCTTCCTCAATTTTTTTCATGAGTATTATATAGTTTTCTGAGTACATATTCCTTGCCTTTTTGGTTAGACTTATTCTTAGGTATGTCATGGTTTTGGGGGCAATTGTAAATAGGACTGACTCTAATTTCTCTTTCTTCTGTCTCATTAGTGTATAGAAAAGCAACTGATTTCTGCACATTGATTTTATGCCTCTTGGCTGAATTTCTGTATGAGTTCTAGCAATTTGGGGGCTGAGACTTTTATGTTTTCCATACAGAGTATCATGTCATCTATGAAGAGTGAGAGTTTGACCTCTTTGCTAATTCGAATGCCTTTTATTTCTTTTTGTTGTCTTATTGCTGAGGCTAGGACTTCTAGTACTATCTTGAACACCAGTGGTGATAGTGAACATCCCTGGTATGGTGCTGACTTTAGGGGTAATGCTCTCAATTTTCCCCCATTGAGAATGATATTCACTGTGGGCTTTTCATAGATGGCTTTTATGATATTGAGACATGTTCCCTCTATCCCTACACTGTGGAGAGTTTTAATCAAGAAAGATTGTTATACTTTGTCAAATACTTTTTCTGCATCAGTTGAGAGGATCATATGTTTCTTGTCCTTTCTTTTCTTTCTTGTCCATTTCTTTTCTTGCATCAGAGTGATTGATTTGTGATTGTTGAACCATCCTTGAAGCTCAGGAACAAATCCCACCTTTTCAGGGTGAATAATCCTTTTAATGTACTGGTGGGTCCTATTGGTTAGTATTTTGGTGAAAATTTTTGCATCCATCTTCATCAGGGATATTGGTCTGTAATTTTCCCTTTTGGTGTTTTTGGATCAAGGTAATGTTGGCCTCATAGAAAAAATTTGGAAGTTTTCCTTCCATTTCTATTTTTTGAAACAACTTCAGAAGAATAGGTATTAATAGGTATTACTGATTAGGTCCTGGGCAGACAGTACTGCTTCTTGTTCTCTTTTCTGAGGCATTTTTTTCTGTCTTGTCATTCTGTCCAAAGAAGAATAGATGAACAAGAGAACAAAATACTAAAATGACAATAACCCTAGGGAAATATACTTTCACAAAACAAAAAAAATTAAATAAAAGAAAATAGAAAAGGAAGAAGAAAAAAGAGAGAGAATATGATCAGGCAGGTGAATAGAACAGAGCCATACACTAGATTTTAGGTGCATTTTGGTCTGTTAGAAGAAGCTCCATCTCAAAATTGTAAAGAAAGAAAAATATTTATATATAAAAAGAAAATTAAATACAACGAAGGGATAGAATGTAACTGTAAAAGTGAAAATTTAAAAATACCTAAAAAAGAGTTAATAAAATAAGAAATTGATTGAAAAAGGAAAGAAAAAAAAGTTTAAAAAAGAATTAAAGTTGAAGGACTAAAGAATTACACGGAGAAAGCCATGAATTCAATGTTCTGTATTTCCCTAGTGCTGGAGTTTTGCAGTTCTCCTTGATTGGTGAACTTGGTCTTGGCTGAATGTTCTCGCTGATCTTCTGGGGGAGGGGCCTATTGTATTGATTCTCAAACATCTTTGCCCAAGGCAGAACTGCCGTGCCCTTGCCCCCGGGCCAGGCTAAGCAGTCTGCTCAGCTTAGCTCTTAGGAGCTTTTGTTCCCTACATGATTTCCCTACAGCTTTGGAGGTTGGGAATGAAGATGGCAGCCTCCCAGTCTCTGGCCCAGAGTCCCTGGCAGCTGGGCCCCCACTCCTCAGTGCACCCTCAGAGAAAAGCGGTTAGTCACGTCCATGTCTCCCTGGTCTCTGGCCCTACTCTGTGTTCACCTGGCCTGTGACTGAGCATTTCTATCTCTGGTGCTTGGCCCAGTTTGGAGTCTCCAAGCCCAACAGATTCCTGCAACGTGCTCCCGTGCCTCTTCTCCCAGTGAAGGAAGGTAAGTCTCTCTGGAACTGCTGCCTGGGGTCCCTGCTCAAAGAACGGTGGCCTGTCTGCACCTCAGATTATGGTTTAAGGTAATCCCGAGCTGAGAGCCCACTCCTTAGCTCTGTCCCTGCAGCCGGCTTCCCACTCTGATACCAGGAAGCTCTGCCATGCTCAGGCACCCCAGGTCCTTCTGTGACTTGTGGGTCCTGAGACCACACTGTCCCCATGAGGGTTCCACCCCACTTAGCCACCTCAGCCCATCTCAGGCCAGGACAACCCTCACCAAAGCAGACTTCTAAAAGTTCCAATTTTGCACTCCCTGCTGTACTACTTACCGGTGGCCGGATGATGGAGGCTTCCTCCCCCTCTGTGGTTTCTCTTCCCATATATCTCCTTGAATTCACTTCTGTGCACTGCCTACCTTGCAGAAAATGATTGCTTTTCTATTTGTAAAGTTATGGCTGTTCTTTTCTTTGATCTCCAGTTGAGCTCGCAGGTGTTCAGAATGATTGATAGCTATCTAGCTGAACTCCTGGGACCAGACAAAACTCAGTCTCCTACTCCTCAGACATCTTGGACTCCTCTAGAGCTCAGGACTTTGTGGGCTCCAGAGAGATATTTGGGGGCTCACTTCCTAATTCTCAGTTCTGTGATTGCTAGATATATCTGGCTATCCATCACTAACCAGAGAAAATTTCCATGTTCTTTTCAGTCCACAAGTTGGGAAACATGCTATGTAGTGAAGTTCAAGAGGAACCTGTTTTCATGCAGGGGATTAAGGAAATGGATAATAAGCAGTTGGGTAAATCCCTATCAAAAAAGGACAAAAGCTGGAACACCTGGGTGGCTCAGTCAGTTAAGCTCTGCCTTTGGTTCAAGTTATTATCCCAGAGTCCTGGGATCAAATCCCACAACCAGCTCCCTGCTCAGCGGGGAGCCCCTTCTCCTTCTGCCTGTTCTGCCTTCCACTCTCACTGCTTATGCTCTCTCTCTCTCTGCCAAGTAAACAAATAATATCTTAAAAAAACAAAAAGGACAGGGGCGCCTGGGTGGCTCAGTGGGTTAAGCCTCTGACTTCAGCTCAGGTCATGATCTCAGGGTCCTGGGATCAAGCCCCACATTGGGCTCTCTGCTCAGCAGGGTGCCTGCTTCCCCCCTCTCTCTGTCTGCCTCTCTGCCTACCTGTGATCTCTCTCTCTGTCAAATAAATAAAATCTTAAAAAAAAAAAGTGTGGGGAGGCGCCTGGGTGACTTAATTAAGTGACTGCCTTCGGCTCAGGTCATGATCCCAGAGTCCCGGGATTGAATCCCGCATCGGGCTCCCTGCTTGGCAGGTAGCCTGCTTCTCCCTCTCTCACTCCCCCATGCTTCTGTTCCCTCTTTCGCTGTGTTTCTGTCAAATAAATAAACAAAATATTTTTTTTTCTAAAAAGGACAAAAGGCATAAAATCTATGGGAGAACAATCCTCTTTGTATAGCTTTATAAACCTAGTTTGGATGATGTAGTGGCTACATTATTACTAAAACAGAAAGAAACCTACCTCCTGTAGATAGATGGGATGAGATGGCCTTGTGGAGGGGGGGATGCACTTAAAAAGTAGGATTATCTGAGGAGACACACACCCTTCAGAACCTCAACTGAGATCACTGTCCCCAGGTACAAATAACAGCTACCATTTGTCAAACATAAACTGTGTGCCAAGTTCTATCCTAAATAGTTATTGAGGGTGATCTCATATGTTCGTCACGATAACACCATGAAGTGCATCCTATTAATACATACAGGAAAGCAGAGGCACAGAGAAGTAACTTGTTCAAGGTCACAGAACCAGGAAGCAGTAGCATGTGGATTTGAACATGAGCCATTTTCCTTCAGAGCCCAAATTCTGAACCCTCTACCATATTATGGCTGCCCTGGTGTGGGTAGGAGTCTTTGGAGCTGGGGGAGTGCAGTAACCTAAGTTGGGGAACTAGAATAATATCCACCAACTAGGGGAGCAGAAACAAGCTCATTGTATGGTTCATAGCTTTTTTACCTACACATTTTTTCCTGTGGGGTTTTTTTTTTGTAGTATTGGTTATACCCTTTTAATTTAATTAGGGAGTCCATGAGAGTGGGGTTTTTATAGTTGGGTCAGACTGACAGAGGGATCAGAGTACCTTGAGGCCACCATGATGATGGCAAGGTGTGGTCAAAGTGAGACAACACCAAAAGTACATTGGCAAAGGAAGGCCTGGTCCTGGTTACATGGTTCATTCATGCATGAATGGGATCAGGTCATGATCCCAGGGTCTTGGGATCGAGCCCCACATCGGGCTTCCTGCTCAGTGGAGAGCCTGCTTCTCCCTCTCTCTGCAGCTCCCCCTGCCTGTTTTTTCTCTCTCTCTCTCTCAAAAAGATTACTAAAATCTTAAAAAACAAACAAATAAGAAAAAAAAAAAACAATTTGGAAAGTTTTGGTCAAAAAGGACCACATGGAAAAAAGAATCTAGAAAACAGTCCAGACAATGTTCCTGAAGCACACCAGCAATTTGTCTAACATGATACAGGTTATTGTTATAGTAGCACACCCCTGGGCTACCATTTGGGAAAAATAAAGAATTTCATGGTAGTGATTGGCACAGTTAATGAAAATTACTTCTTTCAGTATTGTTAAATTTATACACTTTTTACAAAAGAGGTTTTTTTTTTTTTCAAGTGATGGATCTGTCTGTCCTGCATCCTATTGGTGGTGGTGATTACATGAGTGTCTACCTCTGTTAAAATTCTCAGAACTGTACACGCTGCCTGTAGTCAATTTTATTGTGTGATAATTTTATAAAGGAAAAAAATTTAAAGGAAAAAAAATTTCTATACTCTTCAAGGGAAATACTAAAATGTGTACTTCTTAGGGGCACCTGGCTATCTCAGTTGGAAAAGCATGAGTGAGACTTTTGATCTTGGGTCTTGAAAGCAAGCCCCACTTTGGGCATAGAGCTTACTTAAAAAAATAAAATAAAAATAAGAAATAAATAAAAGACAAAGACTCTTCTTTTAGGGGTCCCCGTGTTGGTTAAGCATCTGTCTTCAGCTTGGGTCATGATCTCGGGGTCCTGAGATTTAGCGTCATGTTAGGATCCTTGCTCTGCAGGGAGTCTGCTTCTCCCTTTGCCCCTCCCCCTGCTCATGCTCTCCTTCTCTCTCTCTCTCTCTCTCTCTCTCTCTCTCTCTCTCTTGTTTCAGCTGAAGTCGTGATCTTGGGGTCATGAGATTGAGCCCAACATTGGGCTCTTTGCTTAGCTCAGAGTCTACTTGGAACTCTCCCTCTCCTTTCACCCCTCCTCCCTGCTCTCTCTCTCTCCCTCACCCCCTAAAACAAATAAATAAAACTTAAAAAAAAAAAAAGAAAAAGTCCTTTAAATTGTATAAACTTAAGATCCTACAAAATCTGGGTCCACTCCCACTTAAGGGTTACAGAGGTGTGTCAGGCATTAGATAACCCAACTCAGTGCTCCCCTAGTCGTGGGGCTGGGTTCTTAGAGGTTTTTGTTATTGCTTCATTTTTTTTCCTGTGGCGGTCTGCTTACCTCCAATACTACTCACATTTCCTTTGTTAATTCCCTTCTTTGGATGTAAGCTGGGGCTAGAAAAACCATATAATGAAACTTTTTAGAATGACTTAACTCTGAGGAAAAGATTCACAAAATTTCTTGTGTTTGATCACAATGCCTACAATTTTTTCTACTCACGTCCTAGCACCCACATGTCCTTCAGATGGTTGATGTTCCTACGCAAGTTATTACCACATGAGTTAGCTTTTTATCATATTTTTCTTGTTAATAAAACAAGACATTTTATTTGGGGAAAAAAAGAGGAAGTAAGGTGTTAGGACTTCACAAATGTTAAGGACAAATTCTAAACCTTTAAGATGCTTCTTACAGCCATCCTGATTCTCCAAGGCAAAGACACACTTTCCACCAATATTTGTGTTTTTTGAGGCTCTAGGAGCACCTGGCTGTGCCTGTTTTAAGTTCTGGCTCTAATAAGTGGGGTCCACCTTAGAAGTGAGGTCCCTTCTCCCTTCCACCGCCCCCACTGCTCCTGTGGAGTGGCTCTTCAGAAGTTCAGCAATGTCACTGTAGCTTGTGGCCAGCAGGTGGCTGTGGACTTAGTGACTTCCCAGGCTTTAGGCCTCCAGGCTGCAGAAGAAATTGAGGATGTCCGTCCAACCTCAGAGCCTTTCACCATTATTCTTTCCAAGCCTCACTCTCCATCTCCACCCTAAGTCTGACGTAGAAATAGATTCCAGTCATAAATAGTAGTAATTACTATTAGTATTAACTGCTATATCATTGACAGATCGTGAAGAATGCTTATTATTCACAGCCATAACCTTATGACACTTCAGTCCTAATCTAGACATCATTTCTTTTCCAGGTGACTGATTGAGTTAGCCTCATTGGGTGAAAAGGTGGAGGGTTGCAAGAAGCCAACAATTTCTCTGATCTGAGCCTGGAAGGGAAGTTATTCTTCCTTTCCATCCATCGGCTGATGTAGTTATAATAGGTACACCATGACTCACAGGTCTCACATCTAAGAAGTCTTTGGGCTCATTTCTGCCTCCAAAGGTGATGTTTCTAGTGATAAGAACCTAAGAAGCCCTCGCAGTTTGGTTACACTTTAACCGTGGACAAACAAGATAATGGAAGACATTGTACACAGGATGGAGGAAACCCACACGCTTCTCTCTTCCTAAGGGGCAGAGGACGGAAGACCCTACTGAGAAAGGCTTTCTTGTCTAAGTGACAAAGAGGCAGAGAATATAGTGACAAGAGCATGGGTTCCTTAACGGGCACTCGAAGTTCAAGTCGGGCTACTAAGTTGTTATATGGTCTCAGCTCCTCTATGGACTTCCCCTTCCCAGTCTTCATCTGGAAAATGGGGTTTTACCACACCAGGACCTTGCTTTGCACACTCCTGTGTTTTTATTTATCTTTTAAATAAGCAGTTGTCATCGCCATCAGTGTGGACTACAGAATTCCGGAGAGCCCATTAAATAAAGCTCATCATCCCATACCTGGGTGTGTGTCACGCACTGATGATAGTGTCGCTCATATTGTCCTTCATTAGACAGGAATGAGGGATTTACAGCTTAGTGGGGGGTCCCGGTGCAGTGCTGTGGGTGTTGTGCACGCAGGGAACACAGCCGGCCACGTAGAGGGTCCCCTATCTCATACTTGGGGCCAGAGAAGCCTCGAGGAACTGAATTTTGTTGTTGCTGTTGTTTTGTTTTGTTTTGTTTTTTGAGGAACTGGATTTTGAAGGAAGAATAGGAAATAGTCAGCTGATGAAGAGCAAGGGGCATGTGGGGAGCACGAAGAGCATCACCGCACGGAGGCATGCTGTTCGTTAGCACCAGCCTGAGTGTCTCTGAAGAAAGCCAAGGGTAATAGAGCTGTCTGGTCCAGAGGTCAGGAAATCTGGGGTCGTGGCCTGGCCCTGTCAACAGCTTTTGAAACTAGTCCACCCAGTCACTTAATCGCTCTGGGCTTGTTTACTCAATGACCCATGTGTAGGCAGGCTGGTTGTGCTCAAAGATGGCCCCAGGCCTACTTTCTAGACAATTCTGCATTTCAGGTTGACTCTAAGAAGCCAAGTGAGGGTTTCAGGTATCCAGTGACGTTGTTCCTTGGCTGGAAGCCCAAAGGTCATCAATAAGCCTCCAGAACACAGGGGAGATGCCCTGACCCTATTTAGCTCGGGGCCATGCACAAAACAATCGCCCAAACAGTGTTCTGTAAAACACTGGTCCTTAGCACTTCGCCTCCTTTTGGGATGTTGGAAATAGTGATAATCATTTAGAACCAGGGAAGTCTGATATGTGACATGTTGGCCAGGCCACAAGGTGCTGAGTGATGGGGCAGAAAATTTTGAATTTGTGCCTTGGAATCGTTTTACAGAAAAAAGTTGGAGAGCTAACCCCACTCCTGTCAGGCCCCTAATATTCTTTCCTCCTCCCTCCCTTCCTTCCTTCCTTCCTTCCTTCCTTCCTTCCTTCCTTCCTTCCTTCCTTCCTTCCTTCCTTGTAGGCTTCACACCCAACATGGAATCCAACCCGGGGCTAGAACTCATGGCCCTGAGATCAAGACTTGAACTGAAATCAAGAGTCAGATGCTTAAATGACTGAGCCATCCAGGCACCCCAGGTCCTCAATATTCTGATGTTTGGGGATCTCCAGGACAATTCAGCTTCTGGAGGATTAAGACATTAGCCTTGAATGTGCCTTTTGAAAAGCTCAGAATCCAGTTTCTTCTGACTCATTTGTGTTTATCAGGCTTCTGTGAGAGGAAAAATAAATTCCAGGTCTGGAGGTGGGAGCCAGACAGCAAGGGTGGTCAGGCCAGATAGGTCCTCGTCTGCTCCTAGGGCCGGCAGCCAGTGTCTCCTTAATTGATCACTGCAACGGGGCTGTAACATCTTATATCCCTCACTCCCTACTCTCCCCTTTACCTTGTAGAAATAGCTCCTGCCCTTTGTGGGTCAGGTTTTTTTAGTTCTTTAGAGCTGGTTGTGAAAAACTTTGGTGTCCTTTCTCCTAGTAGAAGAGCCTTCCACATTCCTGCCAGGAATCAGCAGAGAAAGCAAGGGAACAGGAACTAGGTCAGAAATGCACATTCTTATTGCTTGACCAAATGATGACAGAGGTAAGGCCAAGGGCCCCAGGCTCTGAAGCTGCTTGACAGGAAGCAGTAAGAGCAGTTTTAAACACAGAAGGAGGTTATGAGGATCAAGGACTTTTGCCTGAAGGGTTAACACTATTTATTGTTCTTCTAAATTGCATCCTTCATGACCTTGCAAGGCCAAATGGTGCCTCTCCATCAATTCTGAGTAAAAGTTCTTTTTTTTTTTTTTTTTTAAGATTTTATTTATTTGACAGAGAGAGAGAGAGATCACAAGCAGGCAGAGAGGCAGGCAGAGAGAGAGGAGGAAGCAGGCTCCCTGCTGAGCAGAGAGCCCAATGCGGGCCTCGATCCCAGGACCCTGAGATCATGACCTGAGCCAAAGGCAGAGGCTTTAACCCATTGAGCCACCCAGGCGCCCTGAGTAAAAGTTCTAATGCTAACCAGCGATCTCCAAAGAAACGTACAGGCATAGTACACCTGAGAAGATATTCTAAGAGTCCAATTCAAGAACTTCAAGTACTGTTTTCTTGTCAAGAATAAAGTGGGAGGAAAAGGTAAAGAGAGACAAAGGATCAGTAACCAGAACAAGGGGGATATGTTCAAGGGTTTCTTCTTGGAGCTAAAACTCCATTAAAATCACCTTTGTTTAAACTGTACCCCCTGAGTTTGAAGGAGGTCCACTTGAGATTTGTTTTTCTCTCCTTCCTAACCCTTGAACTAGATTTAAGCCTCTGGGTTTATGATGGTATCCAGTCTAAAACTACCAGTTTGAGGAAAACTTTGTACCTTATTGCTGATTTCGGCAACACTGAGGATTAATGACGTATTGGGTGGGGTGTTGGAAAAATTAGATTAAACTGCAGCCAAGCTAATTGTTGCTTCAGCTTGACTTGGTGAGGGACGGGCCAACCTGGGGTGGGGGGAGAGAGTAAAAGTCTTTCTTTCCTTGTCCTCAGGGAACTACTTTTGAACAATAAACAAAATGGCTCCCTGCCTTAGACTGGTGACTACCCTTGGAAATCTGTAGACGGGTCCTCGGCACTGAGGCACGCACAGCTTCAGACAGAAGGTGGTATCTTTTAATTACAGCTTAGAGCTACTGTCTTGAGGACCCTTTGTTTGCTTGGAGGGCCAAATTAAAGAGGCCATGGAAGGTGAGGGCAGGGATCTGAACTGATGTGATGAAAGCGAGGTCTTCCTTTTCCATTGAGGAATGCTTCTCAGCTCGCATTCTACCCTACATCTTGGTGCTTGGTGCATCTCCTCTATATTAAGAGGCGTCAGTTGTGAGAAATAAAAGATTTTGTTTGTAACAATGCACGAAGCATAGAGAATGTATCTTGGAAGACATTCCTTCTGATTATTTTGCACCATAACTGGAGCCTCTTGCTATTTTTGACAAGTCGTGGACGAGCTTGATGGCACCCCAAAGCATTTTTGTTTCAGTTCTTTGGAATATGGCATAACGCCGTATTATTCTGTCTGGTGCATCCTTGCGATCACCTGATTAGAAGGTGAGGGGCGGGTTAGACGCTGCTTTCATGTGTTGCTTGCGCTGCGCTGTCTCTGCCTCCGTGTGCAAGTGGCGTGGTTATGAGAAGCTGCTGCTTTCATGATTTCCGCAGTCTCTCCAAATAAGACATCATCATTAGACTGATGAGAAGTATCTCTGAGAAGCCAGTGTGACCCCCACATACAATCTGGTCCCACAAGGTGGCCTCCGAGACAGTGGCTCTCAGATATGGCTGCACATTATAGACACCCGGGAAGTTTTATGAAAGGTGTTCAGGCTGCACCCAGACCAGTTTAATCAGATTATTCTGAGGAGGAACACAGGCTCCATTATTTCTTAAAATGTCCCAGGAGATGACAGCATGCAAAGAAATTTGAGAACCCGCTCTCAAGAATCCCCCTGGGGCGCCTGGGTGGCTCAGTGGGTTAAAGCCTCTGCCTTCGGCTCAGGTCTTGATCTCAGGGTCCTGGGATCAAGTCCCACATCGGGCTCTCTGCTCAGCAGGGAACCTGCTTCCCCCTCTTTCTCTGCCTGCCTCTCTATTTGTGATCTCTCTCTCTGTCAAATAAATAAAATATTAAAAAAAAGAAAGAATCCCCCTGAAATGCAGTGTTGAGACTGATGATAAGCTGTGCACTGCACATAGGGGCCTGGTGAGCCTAGAAGGGGCATTTGTCTGAGACAAAGCAAGCGGGGTGCAGAGACCTTACAATTGTGAATGTCGATGCCCCATGGACCATGTGAGGTGCAGTGCCTTCTCAAGGCCTCTACCTTCGCTTTGAAAATAGCACAGACATGGATCAGAATGTGGACCTCAGATAAAAGGCTGACGTTTGTGACATGTCAATTTTTATTAATTTTTTTTAAGTAGGCTCCACACCCAGGGTGGAGCCTAACACAGGGCTTGAACTCCCGACCCTGAGATCAAGAATCAAACCCTTAACTCACTGAGCCACCGAGGCGTCCCTGAATGTCCACCTTGACTAAGTAACTAAGCAGACATTTTAAGCACATGGTCAGCCCAAATGGATATGAGTAGTCGGTCAGCTGTCTCTGAGCACGAATTCATGCTGGGAGCCATGGCTCATGTTTTTTTCAACAAATCCCCCTTTTATGATTAGAAACGTGTTTGAATTGAGTAGCACTAAACTCATGTGCGAGTACACACACACACACACACACACACACACACACACACACACACGAGCAAAGGTTCTTTAATGAGACAGCTAAAAAGATGATCTCAAACAGCTCTGGGACCAATTCCATCTCCCCCTCCTTCCCCACGATCTTCACAGGTATATCAAAGGCCATTTTCTCTTATCTGGGACTGGAATGCTGAGCGAAGCGTCACACCTCCCCCAACACAGCTATTCACATCTGGGGCTTGGCTTTGCTGGCTAGGAAGCTAGAGAACACAATCTCTCTCCTATCTATGCTCCAATTTAAAAAAAATTCCAATTAAAAAAAAAAAGTTGCGTTGCTCCTTTGGTAGGGGAACGGGAAGCAGGGAGAAGTGGCTGTGACAGATGCCTGATTTTGCTACCTAGCGTGGTAGCTCCTCAAAGAGACCATGGCTTGATGGGAGCTTCACTTTCTAAGGTTTCAATGGAAACGGTGAGAAGAGACATTTGTGGAAGGTTCCTGGGACATGTGTGGGTTCCTGTTCTCTACCATCAGGCAAAAGACCAGGAACATCAGGACTCCCTGAAGAACAAATGTATTATGCTCTGAAAAACTCCTAGAAAATGTGGGCTGGTAAAGCATATAAATCCTTGAAAGTATGATCACTGCAAATTGGCCATAGGAAATGGCACTACTTTACATTCTCATATACAACATTAAAAAAAAAAAAAGAACTGAGGGGATTGAGGGGCACCTGGGGGGCTCAGGTGGTTAAGCAACTGCCTTCGACTCAGGTCATGATCCCAGGGTCCTGGGATTGGGCCCCACAGGAGTCTGCTTCCCCCTGTCCCTCTACACCCTCACCTGTGGCTCATGTTCTCTCTGTCTCTGTCTCTCTCAAATAAATAAATAACAGCTTTTAAAAAATGAAACAATATAGGAATATCAAATATCAAAGTACACATTTTCTGAAATCCCACTACCAAGAGAAAGCCCTTGTAAAAATCTTCTAAATAGCCCTCTATAAATGTGTGTGTGTATGTGTGTGTATGTGTGAATGTCAAGATTAACTACACATTTTCACAAACTTGGGCATCAGGTACATGTTGTTTTATGTTGTTTTGAAACTGACTTTTTCAGACAGCACTGACTCCTGGGCTTGCTCTGTGTTGGTGAATTTAAACTACATCATTTTCTATGCCTGAAGTATGTTCCCTTGTATATATGCCTTATAATTTGACTAGTCTTGTATTACAAATAAAGCTGCTAAGCACTCTTGCACATACGTCTTTTGGAGACATGCCTCATTTCTCTTGCGATGGACGTTGGAGGGGGATTGCTGGGGCTATTAGGTGTCAGTCACCTTCAGGGGCCATTGAGGTCTTTCTAAACTCTGTTTTCTCAGACTCTTCTGCAGTAACCTTTCTTCAGCTAGAATGTAAACTCTGTAAGGGCAGTTCTTTTTCTGTTTGCTTCGTAGATGAATTCCAAATGCATGTGCTGCTCTTTTCAACACATTTGCTGAAAGAACTGAATGGACATGAGTTGTTTTCACATCTGTAGGTATACAGACAATTAATTCTTAACTCAAAGCTTTGACTTAAGAAATCTCACTCGCTCTTTGCTGCTCTGTGTCCATGGATGACCGTGAAAGTGTCATGATTTGGGGAGTTTGAGGGTTACGTATTCATGGCAGTGAGTAGGCAAACTTGCAGATACAGAATTCACGAAAAATAAGATCAACTATATTTCATAAGATATATTCCTAGATTTGGACTTGTTGGATAATAGAGTATATACACTTTAAGTACTAACAGATCGTGTCAGATTTCTGCCACCCTTCGTGAAAAAATATATTGATTTACTTTCCCATCAGTGTTATGTGATGGACGCTCACTTTCCCGTGCTCTTGTCAACTTTAGACCATATCTTTTGTTGTTGGTGTTACTATGGACTTGGATTGGGGAGACTTAGATTTTTATTGTGAAATCACACAGGGAAGAATGAAAATTACAGATGACAAATTGGGAATGAAATATGGGTCCGGCAACATGGGGAATGGGTGCCCAGGGTCCCTGGAATGCTGTCTGGAATCTTGGATTTCCTTCTGCAGTCCTCTGGGTGTCCTGGATGCTTGCTGGAACCATGCTCCCAAGGGTCCCATGGAGCCTAGTTTGAGAACCATCACTCTAGGCCAAGGGTTTTATTGTACAAGAAGTGAAAATGTACAGGGATGTTCAGAGGGTCCTCCTCCTCTTCCAGCAGGCTGTGGGTAGATCTGGCAGGGGCACTGCCGTGTGTGAGTCAATAGCTTGACCACGCAGTTGTGCAGCTCAAGGACTGGCCCAGTTAGCACCATTTCCTCCACGTAACTGGTACCTTGGTGTCCAGACTGAGCAGGAAGGCAAACAGGTCCTTCCAGCTCATCTTCTCCTCTGCATAAGAGTCATTGTGGATGCAAATGATGTTAAAGAAGAAACGGGCAGCAGAGCACTTTCTTCATGTTCCTACAGAGAGACAAGCAGTTGACAGCACGTGGTCAGTGACTGGTGGCTCAGTTTTCTCCTGGACCAGGCTGAAGAGAATGTCTAGTTTGAACATGGAGCAGAAGGCTGTCTCTAGGTCTAGAAGCAGTTGCCAAGCTCTTGGGAGCTGGTAGTCAGGCTAGACAATGAAGCTCTCCATTCTCCCTTACCATCACCAGTGAGAATTCGTGGCTCTTGTCTCTCTTATGTTTTGTCGGAAGAAACATTTTGATCATCTTCTAGGAGACCAGGGGGACAGATGACCACCTCCTGGACAGTGGACACTTGGTCTCTCCACCAGGATCGCAGGGTTTGGGACTGGTCCCCACCTTGCCAGGGTTTGGGACTGGTTCTGGGAGGGGTGGAGGTCCCACTGTCAGCACTGCCTGCATCACTCTCAGCCTTGCTGTGGCTGGGCATGTTGGCCTGGGCCCCGCCAATGGGCCCTCAGCCTTCCAGGGCTGGAGTACACACAGGGCCTGCTCATCCAACTCCTCCTCTCCCTCCTTTCATTCCTGCCCCTCCTCCTCACAGCTACAACTGGTGTGATGCAGCCATGACACCCTAAATCTTTAACCCTATGTTTGCAGTGCCTAGCATGCTGTCAGTCCTGAATCAGTGATGGTTGGTTGGTTGGTTGGTTGATTGGTTGGTTGTTTGGTTGAATAAATACTTCACTTCAGGCCCTTCACTCCTCTCCCATTTAGTTGTGGGTTTTTTAGATTTCTCTGAATCTAATCTTAATAATAGTCCCTGGATAAATTCCCTGCGTTTTTTACTCTGACTTTTAATGAGTCCAAGCAGCGGTGGGATAGCAAAGGTTCTGAAAAGCAATGATGGATGACTCAAGGGCCCAGCTTTTTCTCCACAAAGGCTAAGAGCTACTTGCTGAAAATGCACTTACTTTTACAAAGCTGATAAGCAATTGATTTTTCAATTCAGTAAATTATGAAACATTTCTTAAGCCATCAACAACACTAATTAACACCAAAGATTAAGCATGCACTCAAGTTTTCCACTAACTTTAATGAATTAGTTGAGTTGCTGGAACATTACTCGGCACAGGAAGAATAAAGGACAGAGATGTGCTCCCCCTTCTGCTAAGAATGATAATGAGGTCTGCACCTCATTTGCGGGGAAAATGTTCTTTAGTGAGCATCCACAACTGACTGAGATAATGAATCTCTACCCAATTTTACTTCCAATTTTATTAATAGATTATTTTACAGACTGATGCAATGATAAATTAGCTATTCAACAGCACACAATGAAATTCATGAACAAATCTGGTTAAATGCTTTTCTTGATTGCACTGTGTACATAACATCTTTAAAATAGGGATGCAATTCTTAATTCACACCATCAATTAATGTTTGCACACATTGTATTAATCAGTTCCCATTGTCAGGAGAAGTCCCAGTTGTTTATTGGTAGGGTTATATTAGCATTTGCTAGTATCTCTAATTAAAAGCCTGAAATTCCTGGGGAAAGGGGGACAAAAGGTTTTTTTAATTTGTGTTTTTATATATCAGACTACTCTCTTATGTTCATGATATTCCAAGGGGAAAAAAAGCAGATTCAAAACAATACGAATTGTATAATGGCATTTTTTATTTATTATCTAAAAGAGTCTAGAAGAAAGTATCCTAAAATTTTGACCATGATTATTTCCAGTCAGTAGACTCCCGGGTGACTTATTTTATTTTGTTTTTGTTTTTCTGTGTTTGTGGATACTTTTCTCCATTGGAACAATGATATATAGAGCCTTACATATATACATACACTAAAATACACTGAAAACATGCAAAGCATTATATGGGTTCTAGGAGTCCTAATAGTCGATAAATCCTCGTGAAAATGGACTATAAAAAGCTCTCACATCCCAGAATAGAGCACTAACTGTGATAAATGAACTTAATTGTTTCACAAATCTAAGCTATAACCTCAAGGAAAGGAAAGTTGCTGAGCCACAAATTGCAAGGCTGTGAGTTGACAGCGTACTCAGGGGTTGAATGAGGACGTACTGCTGTCAGAGAAAGAAGTTACAACTACCCAGGAGGGAAGGGCTAGAATGTGCTTTACAGTGTTAGAGTAGCACATATACATAATATGTTCATTTTAAGATATGCTCATTAATATATATTTGTTACATACATATGCATTTTATTTATTTTAACATGTATTTTAATATATATACATGAAGGTGGCTGGATACAGAAATATAGGTCTGCATACATACATGGGTTAGTATGCATGCATATGTTTCCTTGTTCTGTCAGCTCAGGGCTTAGAGGTAATGACACCCAGAGGCCATGAACAAAACCAGCGTCAAGATCTTGGTTTCAAGGGATGCCTGGGTGGCTCAGTTATTAAGTGTCTGCCTTTGGCTCAGATCATGATCCGGGAGTCCCAGGACCGAGCCCCGCATCTAGCTTACAGCTCGGTGGGAGGCCTGCTTCTCCCTCTCTCACTGCTCCTGCTGTGTTCCCTCTCTGGCTGTGTTTCTCTGTGTCAAATAAATAAATAAAATCTTAAAAAAAAAAAAAAAAAAAGGTCTTGGTTTCAAAAGCTATCGCCAAAAAAAAAAACAAGACTGCTTACAGAAAGGGCGGGCACAGGGAAAATGAGCTTGGACCATCTTATAGTTTCAGAAATGAACAAATTCTCACCCCCCACCCCCACCACACACACAAAAGGAATGAAGCATATCACCAGGACACAGGGACCAACCTGCAATTGCTCCCAATGGCCAAAGCTGGAATAAGTTGAGCAAGAAAATAAATAATGATAATATTGGATTATAACATGAGGAATAAACTTAATATCCCCGAGTACATAATGACATAAAAATTATTGAATGAATAAATAAATGAGGGGGCGCCTGGGTGGCTCACTTGTTTAAGCAACTGCCTTCAGCTTAGGTCATGATCCAGGAGTCCAGGGAAGGAGTCCCACATTGGGCTCCCTGCTCGGCAGGGGGGTCTGCTTCTTCCTCTGACCTTTCCCCTCTCGTGCTCTCTCATTCTCTCTCTAATAAATAAATAAAATCTTTAAATAAATGAATGAATAAATAAATAAGGGAGAAGGGACAGATCTTGTATGCAGAAAAATTCCAGTTAATAAATGTAGAGACTCCCTACTCCAGAAAGTGAAACTTAATTCCTCTTTCCTTGAGTATGGGCTGTGCTTAACTGTGATTCACTTCCAACGAATAGAGCATGGAAACCAGAAGATAACACACACACCCTTAACCAGGTGGTCAAGGTTAAGATCACCAGTGACAGGTCACATTGTTATCATAGCCTCCGTAATATAATGAGATGAGGAGGGCACTTCATCTCTCTGGTTCTCTTCCCCCCAAACTCAGTTCCCCAGTCTTGTCATGAGAAAACTTGTCAGACATACTGAAATTGAGAGGCATTCTACAAAACACTTTACCCACTTCTCTTCAAAACTTAAGATTATAGACAGCAAGGCAAAACTGAGAAACTCTCATGAAGTAGAGGAGTCTGGGGACACAGGACAGCTAAATGCAATACGGTATTCTTGGAACAGAAAAAGACATTCAATGTTAAACTGGTAAAATTAGAATAAAGTTTGTAGCCAAGTTAACAGTACTAATTTCTTATTTTTGTTAACTGTGTCATGGTTAGATGTTAACCTTGGAAGAAGATGGGTGAAGGATATCTACAACTTCCTGTATTTTTGCAGATTTCCTATAAATGTAAAACGATTGCAATTTCAAATCTGTCTATCCTAGTATTTTATAATTCAGTGTTTTATCATTTCAGATCCTCTATCTTAGTATTTTATAAATGTTCTAACTATTTCTGCTATTGAAAGTAATTTTCAATAGTCACCCGCTTATCTTTCACTATTTAGCAGCGGCACGTGGAGACTCGGGCTGCCTGGATTTAATCCTCCTCATTATATGTGAACTCGGACAAGTCTTTTAACTTTTTTTGCCTCAGTTTCTTCCTCTGCAAAACAAGAGTGATAATGTATCACAAGCACAATGTGAGCAATAAGCAAGATAAAACTCAAATAGTAGACATCTTCTCAAGTGTTCCAGAAATAACCTGAAAAAAATCAGTTCCCACCACCACCAAATTCTTTTAGTTATGAGTCAGAAAATAGGCCAAAAAGTCAGAGATGGGTAAAGAGAGGTGAAATAAACCTACACTTGGTAAGTCCCAGTGGGACTAAGTTCGTAAGTTACTCTATTTCTTCCATTTTGGTGCTGTTCTCTATTCTTTCTAGGTCAGAGGGCCAAAACACTAGAATGTCATCTGTGAGATGCCTTGCCCAGCTGGATGCAAGAAATATTTAGGACTTACTGTGAATAAACAATCATATTTTTCTAATATTCCTAGTATTACAAAACTCAGAGGGCTCCTGGATGGCTCAGTCGTTAAGTGTCTGCCTGCGGTTCGGGTCATGATCCCGGACTCCTGGCATGGAGCTCCGCATTGGGCTCCCTGCTCGGCGGGAAGCCTGCTTCTCCCTCTCTCACTCCCCCTGCTTGTGTTCCCTCTCTGGCTGTGTTTCTCTCTGTCAAATAAGTAAATAAAATCTTAAAAAACAAAACAACTCAGGAGTGTTCCTGCAAAGCTAACTGCATGACCCTTGGAAGCTTTACCTTTGAACTCTGTTGGTCGCAATTATTACTAACCAGGATAAAGTACTAAGCAGAGTTGAGGTTTCAGTAAAAAAAAACAACAACTGTATTTGCTGGTATGTGATTGAAAGAAATACTTGCCAAAAAAATCTGGCCTTTTGTATCTCACCAGCAACAAGAGGAGAGAGGTTTTCAAGAACTCCCTCAGTTTAGGATAGTGATTCTCCAAGTCTAGCTTGCAAGAGAATCCGGTGGGAGAGGAGAGTACCCAGCAGAACCCCTGCTAATCACAGACTGCTGACATGGAGACTGAATTCACAACCCTGAGATCGAGACCTGAGCCAGAACTAGGAGTCGGACACTTAACGGATCGAGCCGCCCAGGCGCCCCAAGAATTGCATTTCTAAAAAGCTCCCAAGTGATGCTGGTGCTACCAGCCTGCCTATCCTTTGGGAACAACTTTCTGTGGTTTGAAAGGACTAACATGTTTTAGGATTATTTTACCTAATGGTCAATGGGAATATGGCTAAAACCGTGAATGCAAAAAGGGTGAGCGAGAGCCCGCACGCCTGGAATCACCTGTCACTGTTTTCTCCAGCGCTCTGAGAGAAAGTCTTTGTTTCTTAGCGCTTCTCATGCAGAAGATGTTTGCTGCTTATCTGCTGGAACGGAGTAGGCTTCCTAAAATGTTCTTTGTGAACAGCACTGCCAGGGGGTGTGTCTCTAGTTCAATGGTTCTCAAATTTTATTGTGCATGAGAATCACTTGGTGAGCTTATTTTAAAAAGCACATTTCTGGGCCCCACCCAAGAAACTTCGATTTATTAAGTAATAATAATAGCAAGCGTTTATTGTATATTTACCATGTGCCAGGCATTATTATAAGCATTTTACTTGTATGAACTGTTTTAATCCTCACAACAACGGTATGACAGCTACTGTTGTCATTCCTATTTTACAGGTGAAGAACCTGATGGTCAAAGTGACCAATACCTAGTTAACTACTTATTAACTAGTTGGTGGAGCCTGGATGTGCACTGGGGCAGTTGGCTCCGAAGTCTCTTACCCACTATGACTCACCAGTCCAGTGAGGGTCTTCACTCTGAGCTCCCCAAAGGGACCCCTAAAACACAGATGTACATGCAGGCAATTTATTGGACTGATGGTTCCAGAGACACAAACAAGCAAGCAGGAAAGCGAAGCAGGAAGACTCTGCATTAATGAGCCGGTTGTTGGCATGGTAACCAGGACTCAGTCTCTCTGGGGCACCTCCAAAGGACCATGAAGAACACCCCTTAGAATTGCCCTACTGAAGTTGGAGAAGCTGGGTTATGTAGTCCGACACCTTCCCCTTCTTGGGTGAGGGTTGTCTTGCTGAGCATGAATTCCATGTCACTTATATACTCCTCTGAAACCAGAAAAAGCCCTCGGGCAGAATAGTGGAGCGATCAGTGCCAGGAACCATCCGTCATAGCTGCAGGCAAACTCTGAGGTGGGTCACAGGGATTTGGGGCAGAGCTTTGATAGGAATCTGTGTTTTATATATATATATATATATATATATATATATATATACACACACACACACACACACACACATATATATGTATATATATGTATATATGTATACACACATATACATACACATATGTATTTTTACTTAAATTCAATTTAGTTACCATATAGTGTCTTATTAGTTTCAGGGGTAGAACTTAGTGATTCATCAGTTGCATATAACACCCAGTGCTCATTCCATCATTGCCCCTCACCCAGTTCCCCCATCCCCCAACCCATTCCCCTCCAGCAACTCTCAGTTTGTTTCCTAGAGTTCACTATCTCATGGTTTGCCACCCAGGCGCCCCTGTATGTGTTTCATCAGCACAGAATTGGTTTGAGGTTCTCTCTCCTTCTCCCTCTGCCCCTCCACTTACACATTTACACACACACTCCCTCTCTCTCACTCTTAAGTAAACAAACAAATAAATAAATAAACAAATAAAATCTTAAAAAAATATATCCTATGGGGTACCTGGCTGGCTCAATTGGTAAAGCACACAACTCTTGATATCATCTTGGGGGTAGAGTTTGCTTAAAAAATACCCTCTTAAAAAAATAAGGGAGATATTGGACTACCCCCCGGAAATATGGTTTGGAAGAGCCAGAGAGAAAGACAACCGGCCAGATGATTGGCCTTATGGACCAAGAAACTGCTGCCCCAGCGGTGAAGGGAGCCCACCCTGAAGAATGTGCCACATGGGTGATGGATGAGCTCTTCTACGCTCACTACAAAGATGGCCTAGGGAATATTTGTTCCCAGAAACACAGGATTCTGAATGACTGCGTACATTGTCACTCTTTTTCTCCAGTGAGTATGCCCACAGAAGTTAGATTAGGCGTTATTTTTTTTAACTATACCATAAAAACATTCTGTGAAGCTCTGTATCAGTGTAATTAGGCAGAGGAAAGCTGGATCTTATGGAAGGCTCAAGAAACTTTTGATCCCATTAGAGCTACTGGGAGATTTGCAGAGCAAAGCCCAGAAGGTTAATGTCTATCCAGGGCTTTATGATGTGAGTGTACAAACCTCTTTCAAGACCATACAGCTGACTAACGAATTTATTAGGGAGATTAATGCTTATTATCTGCCATTATGAGCTGTGCTGGTGCGTGCTAACTTGATTCGGATACCTTGAGACATGCCAAAACGTCCCCAGGAGCATCTGACCGGCGGCTGTGTTTCCCAAGCCTGGTGCTCCCACAGTTTAAGGTGGGGATTTGAGAGGAGCCAGTCCCCACTCGTGTTTTGGTTTCTGTGCCTTGAAGCCCATTCCCAGGGGGCTGGCACACTCCCCTCACCCATCAGCTTTGCTCAGGGGTTGCTTTGCTCCGTGTAAGCAACGTGCCTTACCGCAGGTGATTGTCGCCCCCTCCGGCAGCCTAGTGTCTTAGGGAAGGCAAACAGATTTCTTACCCGTTGACGTTTACCTTCAGCCCACTCCACTCCCACCTCAGAGACCTGAGCAAGTGAACCGTACTGTATATCCAGATGGAAATAACCTCATTAAGGCAGAAATCAGCAAGGCAGTCCGAATCACCTTCTTTACCCATAGAGTCACATGTGCAAGCATTCCATAGCGTCCTCCTTGTCCAGGTAGGACTTTTCCCTTGACTCAGAGTCACATGAAAACAGTGACTGTTTTCACTGGGTTTTGTAAAGAAAGACTGAATCTATGTGATGGGGTGAAAACCATATGCATTTGGCCTCCATGTTTTACGTACCAGGTAACTCATGGCCCAGTTGATCAGCTCAAGTGGATTCAACCCTACTAATATTATCAAGAAACATAGCATCTCTCTCAAGGACCAGCTCACCACTCCTTGAATTGCCTAAGAACCTCAGGGGCTTATTCAGGCCAAAGTGAGGGAGAGAGCTGCAGGGTGCCACAGGGTCCCATACCAGTGGGGCCCCGGCCATGGGTATGGCTGTGGAGTCTGATGTTACAGGCTGAGGGAACTTCATCCACTATGACAGTGGGATTCCTACCAGTCCAATGATGCCTGGGCCCATAGTGCCCCGACTCCGGATTGATTCAAGATCACAGCTCTGTTTACTAGCCTTCATGTGCTTTATAAAATTCCCGAGGTGTGTATTTGCCTTCGGCTGTATTCCATGCCACTGCTAACCCTCCCCCACACCCTCTTCCACTTCTCTCTGCTCCCAACACTGGTTACCAGCTCCGACTCTCTATTCCCTCCTGGTGAGTTCCTTTCTGAGGCTTTCTCCTGATGACAGCTGTCAGTGGACCTACCTCAACTGGAGAGAGATCCTCAACCTTGTTGTATTTCAAAAGATTGAGAGCTGGGGCTTCTCAATCCCTCTTGCCCCCTACAAAATTTTCCTGTGTCTCCCCTGGAGGACAGCTCGGTAGGGGGGGTGGGTCCACAGCAATGAACACCTCGTCACCTTCCTTTGGTCCTAAGGATTCCTATAAGGGACTTCCCTGAAAAAGCTGGCTGTTTTCACTGGCCTGTCCCCACTCCCTCGCAAAATAACAAAAAAGAAGAATATCGTTTCGCTCCACCGGGCACCCCATCAAGAGCGATCGGTAGCAACTTCTGGTTCTCACCACTAAAGAATTATTGTTGAGTGTTAAGGGGTAGATGAGGGGCCTTAGCTGAGGGAATTACCTCTCTTCTGCTACGGTCTGGATTTTTCTTCTTTAGGATTCTACTAATTGTCTTCTGTCTGTTCGCTCTACAATATCCCAACGCTCAGGTCTGCTTATGCATTTACTTAACATTTGCATTTTATTCTTATCTTTGTCCTGCTTTCTTCATGGGCGAGAACCTGCAGGTGTGCTCTGGAAATCCGGGCCGCTATTCCACTCATTATCTCAGGTAGATTTGTCTTCCATTTGCAATACGCTGCAGGTCTGCTCTCTAACCTGGGCGGGGGTCCGTGTTATGAACTACAGGCTGGTGTCCCTGCAAATTTCTGAGGTTGAAACCCTACCCCCCACCCACCCCCCCTCCCAGATGACGGTATTAGGAGGTGGGGCCTTTGCGAGGTAATTAGGATTAGATGAAGTCATAAGGGTGAAGCCTTCATGATGAGATTAGTATCCCTACAGGAGTCAGGAGGAGCTTGCTTCCTTTCTCTGCTCTCTGCAGTGTGAAGCTACAGTGAGAAGTCAGCAGTCTACAACCCGAAGAGTGCTCTGCCCAGTGCCTGACCCTGCCATCTTCCTGATACCGAGCTCCCAGCACCAGAACTGGGAGAAATATATTTCTGTTGTTCCTAAACCACTCAGGCTGTGGTCCTCTGTTACAAGCAACCTCATTCAGACAGCAGTCTCATTTAATGTGCTGTGTTATAGGTCTGAGGGAGGGTGGGAGAGATCTTTATTCGGCTCCCTTTGGGATGAGTTATTTCCTGATTGAAGTATGAGCTAAGAACAAGTTTTCCCCCCCAAAAAAGGGAGAAACTTCCTATATCACGCCACTGAACAGCAGTGCTGCTATTGAAGCTCAGGGTGTGTACCGGTTGGAACATCTCATGCGCTATGTCATGGGGCTTTGCAGACTTCATTAAGTTTTGTCACTAGTAATTTAGGCACTCCTTTCCAGGTCTGGGAGAGGAAGGAGCCATTTATTCAACTGACTGCAGAGTCCAGGCTATAACCAGGGTCCTAAGTTATCTTTCAACACACACATACAGTTTGCATATGCAGGAATGTTCCAGAAGGAAATTTATACACTCCCCTTTTCCTTGACTCATTATTCTGCCTTTTTGGTACTTCACTCTTAATAAAGACATGGGCCCAGAGAAATATTTCTCTACTTCAAGAAAAATAAAACAAGAACAAAGAACAGTAAATGAAAAACAGCACTGAATAAGAAAATTCCCTTCTTGTGTTTCTCCTTTACTCTCATGCTACTGCCACGCTCACACTTCACCAGAGGTGTGGGATTATTTTCCCCCCAAAATATCAAGTAATTCTCTATGAAACCAGCTGGGTGTCCTATAAGTCAATTCAATTCTGACATTAACTGGAGGTAAGGTAGATTGTACAGGTGAAGGGCTCAGTCCCACGAAACTGCCCCCTACTTCAGACGCTAACCACCAAGTGGTAGGTCCTCAGGTGACCCACAACTGTTCAACTTAGTTGCAAATCAGAGGTTTCCATGAGCCTCCCCTTGGATTTGATATTTGCAAGAACAGCTCACAAAACTCAGGGAAACACATTTAACATTTATTCTACCATATAAGGTATGATAAAGGACACAGATGAAAAGCCACATGCAGGGAGACAAAAGGTGAGGTCTGGAAGGGTCCCAAGCGTGGGAGCTTCAGTCCTCATGCAGCTGGGGTATGCTACTCTACCGGCTTGTAGATGTTTTCACCAACCAGGAAGCTCTCCAAATCCTATACTTTGGCATTTTTATGAGGGGTTCACTATGTAGACATGATGGACCATTAACCCCTTTTCCAGCCCTCTCCCTCCTCTGTTGATTGTGGGCAGGGCAGAAAGTTCCAAGCTTCTAATCATGGCTTGGTCATTTTAGTGACCAGCCCCTATCTTGTAGCCCCCAGGGAGTCACCTCATTGGAAAAAAAGACACTATTATCACCAAGGAAATTACAAGGGATTTAGGAGCCCTGTGTCAGGAACTGAGGTCAAGGGCCAAATATTAGAATAAAAGATGCTTCTAATGCTCTCTACCTTAGGAAATTACAAGGGTTTTAGGAGCTCTATGCCAGGAAACAGAGTGAGAGACCATGTATCTTATCTTTATCTCTGTAGTTATATCTGTATATCTGTATCTCCTTTCTGTTATTTCATAGGCTCTTGGCCTCAAGGTCAGGGAAATGATTGGGAATGGTGGGGACCATGGCACCCTGGGGTTCTCACTAGACAGTTCCAGAGCTGATCCTTGTCATACAAGGAATGTGCAATTTCCCTATTTTTAAATTTTGGCTGAAATTTTGTAAAAACATGGGGTAGTCCAAACTAAACATGTCCGCAGGCCAAATCCAGCCTTCAGGCTACGCATTTGGAACCTGAGATGGGAAACAAGAATGTCTGGGAAGTGCAGTTGGCCAGGCTTGTAAAGTAAGCGGTAGGCCACTGAACTCACTTCGCAATTGTTTCCTGAGACACAAGCATACTAGGCACCAAACTTCATCTGAGTTACTTCTCTCTCTCTCTCTCTCTCTCTCTCTCTCTCTCTAAAGATTTTACTTATTTATTGTCAGAGAGAAACACAGCTAGAGAGGGAACACAAGCAAGGGGCAGTGAGAGAGGGAGAAGCAGGCTCCCCACTGAGCAGGGATCCTGATGTGGGGCTCCATCCCAGGACCCTAGGATCATGACCTGAGCTGAAGGTAGAGCCACCCAGGTGCCCCACTGGTCCTCTATATTAAGTAACATCCTAGGGGCTCAAGTTGGAGTACACGTAGAACACCCATGCTTTCTAATTGTAACTGAATAGATTACACACTGAGGAAGCCGGCACCTCTCTTGCAATGGCCCTAACAATGAGCCATGTCCAAGGTTACATTAGGAAGAAAAATCCAGATTAAATAATGAAGAGGGAAGTGGATATGAGTAAGCACAACCAGGATTTGACTTAGCAAGCAGGAAAAGACAAATTAATTATTCTCAAATGCATAAAAATAATGCTAATGGGTACATCGAACTAGGCAAACAAAACATGTGATCTGACAGTGCGTTAATTAATGGATACAATTTTTAATTAGACCATCAATTATCTGTAGGCAAATGAGTGTTGGGAAATTACTTGTTTTCCTTAGTCTCCCAAATTTGTATTCTTGGAGTCACGATTGAGTTATCTCTATCTCTAAAAATATCAAGATTCCAAAGCCTGCTCGATGTTAACCTTCTTACGCTTTTCAAATCTATCCTTCTCTCATTCTCTCAGCTAACATCTTAGTGCTGTGCTCCCCAGATTTCAATTATATTGACAAATCTTCTTGGCACTTTGATGCAGGATATATTCTGGTGCAGGTCCTCTTGGTCCAGAGGCCACACTTCGAGTAGCAAGGCCATAGCCTATGCTCTCCTCCCCACCCTACCCTCAACCCTAACCACCCTCCCCTCTCCCCATTAACCTTATTGTCGCTGAAGGTAATCATCTCTCTCCCAGGTCCTCCTGTATCTCATTGGCAGATAAAAATTTCTTCAGTACAGCCCTGGTGGTTTCAAAAAAGGATCAACCAACCTCCCAGAAATGGAAAGAGATGCAGAACACTCTAGCAGTTTCGGGGGAAAGTATTGACTAATTGAGCCTTCTGGAAGAGCTCCACTGAGCAGGTAAACCTCCTAATCTCCCCGTTGTCTGTGCAGTCTTTTTCTAGTTGTGATCTCTGCTGCAGTATCCCACCAGTCCCAAAGGGAGCTCTGCTGCCACTTTAAAGCCCTTACCTGAGAAGGGCCCAAACTCCCCCTCCTTATTTATTGGTTTTGTTTAGCACAAAAAGGAAGTAGGATAGAAATTCTAAAGGACGTCATGGGAACCAGATTCAAGTATCTGATCTTAAGGCAATACACTTCAGCCCCAAAGCCCAGTATAATTTTCTTAGAAGACACCTGACTTTCTTTCCCAACTCTAACCTCCATTACCATGAGCATCGTCTTATTTCTAGTGTCCTAGAAGCTGTTTCCCCAGTAACAAGGCCCAGATAAAAAAACCTTTCAGACACACTACGTCTCCCACTGAGTTCTGCTGTCCATTGGGGGGAAGGGCGGGGCCATTTCATGGTCATGGCCCAAATGGGAGACACAACAAATGACCTCATCCTTCCTGAGCCAGCTTTGCTGTCATGGAAGCATTTTGCCATCCAGGTAAAACCTACCTTTCCATATACAGAAAATGGTTGGTCCACATATAAAAAAATGGTTGTAACAATTATGTGACCATAAAATCTCCATGACATACATAAAACATACATTGACCAACATTAATCAGGGCCAATTTATCTACCAGACACAACAGGCAGAATGCCTAAGGCCCATGATACTTGTAGGGGACTGGGAACATGTTTTAATTTTAATTTCTTTTAAAATGGGAAGAAAAAATAACTACAATAATAGGAATGTAATAATCAATTCAGTCTGGACTACATTAATCTTCATACTAATGTAGTCACAAAATATATGTTTTTATATTTTTTATGAAGGAAGGGACCCACAACGACAAAAGTGCCGAGGGCCGGTGAAAGTCACGTTGTAGTCCTGACTGTAATAAGAGGGTCGCTCTCTCTGAATTTGTCTACAACTCCGTGGCTGACTGTCAAGGTCTTCCATATCTGTCTGGGTCTCACACCACATGGACAGCTAATTACTAATTTTCTTCTGCTTGGACACTCCGTCCTCACCAACCTGGTCCTCTCCCAACTACTGTTTGGGTGAGAGCCCCAGGTCTAATGTTCTTTTGGTAATGTGTCTTTATTCATCTCTTCTTCCATACCTGGAAGCTTTCCACGCTGCTCGTCCAGAACCTATTTTAATGCCACCATTTGACACGAATCCTTCCCTGACTGCCACCACCTGCATTTATCCAGGTTCTAACTTACAGCGCAGTGAATTTACTGTACATACCAGAATAACAGGCAACCCCAGATGGGAAGCAAACACTTATTTTCCCAACTGCTCCCCTCAACCAGAGAAAAAGAGATTTGGCCAATTTAGTTTCATAAGCTTTTGGTGATGTAGATGAAATAGTCAAATGTCTCTTAACCATGTTTAATGCATTCATTTAAACACACAGAAGTTTTTAAAATAGCTTTTTATGTAAAATCGTATCTTGATTTGGAAATTCTTCCTTTTGGTCTTATTTCACATTTCGTGAGACAGTTTTATTTAGAACTTCATTGCAACTGAAGTTCTTAGTCATCACCCGAGCTACATTTTGAGTCATTAATTGCAGTGTCCAGATGATATCATCTTTACTTCAGCTAAGTCTTTATTTCCAAATAAGTCCTTTTGAGATCCCTTATGGGGCTATTGCTGGAAATATATCCCAAACTACAGGTAGCTATTCACATAATAGTAGGACGGCTTGCTTACATTTGCAATTTCCTCAGTGTAATCACTGATTTGCTTTTTTAAAAAAATGATCTTGTTTTAAACTAGCTTTTTTATAATAAACCGCCAACATTTACAACAGAAAGGAATAATTATTATGTCTTTATTAAATTTTTGCATTGCTTTTAAAACAGTTTCACCAATTGATACCTGTAAATTTCAAGCCAGTATTGATTGGAGTGGTTCCAGGTTAGTATATTGTTCCCTGTTAATACTTTGCTGTTCAGAATAAAATAATTGAGATAGAGACCCATGACAGAGACTTACAAGGGCTAAAATTTAAGACCACTCACCCCCTTGTTGAAACATAGTTTGGGAATAAAATTTGGTCTTTTGAGCCTGTATGTAGGTCTTAACATCTAACTGTTTGGCATAATTTGCTAATTGTTTCAGATGTGTCAATCTTTTTATTCCACCCTCAAATAGTCTGTTTTTATTTTCTACTTTTTTGTGATGGAGATTCTTAAACATATACAAAACATAGAGACACTAGCTTAATAAATCAGATGTACCTATAACCTGTCTTCAACAATAATCAGCATATGCCCAAACCTTTTCACCTATAACCATATCCAGTCCCCCCCCACCCTGATCATTTTGAGGCAAATTCCAAACATTGTATCATCTCATCAATTAATATCTCAATGCTCCCCTGACACAATACCATTTCTAAACTTGGAAAAAATTCACAATAATCCCTTAATATAACAAAACATCCAGAGTTCACATCTTTAGTTTAAATACTGTTTTTACATTTTGTTTATTTCACTGTGGATCAAAATAATGTCCATACATTGTGATTGTTTGATTTGTTTCATCTCTTAACCTATTGATTCTCCTAACATCCCCCTTTTATTTTTTTCTTCTTGCAGTTTTCTGTAGAAGTAACTTGAGTTGTTTGACTCGAACTTTCCCACAGTCTAATTTTGCTACGGCATCCATGTGGTGTTATTAAATACATTTCTCTGTGCCTTCTATTTCCTATAAATGTGTAGTCAGTTCAGGAGACTTAATCAGGGTTAACCTCAATTACTGTTATTTTGGCAAAATTACACCATAGGTGATAGTGTGCGTTTCTCCTGGGAGGATGTAATGTCCGATTTTCTCTTTGTGATGTTATCAACCCGTAATGATCACTAATCATCTAGTAATTCAAATGGTAGTATTCTAACTCTATTATTCATTCTTTTTTTAAAAAATTATAAATTTATTTGAGAGAGAGAGCATGCGCAAGCGGGGTGGGCAAGGGATAGAGGGAATAGGAGAGAAGCATACTTGCCTCTCCACTGAGCACAGAGCCCAGAGGGGCACCATCTCAGGACTCTGGGATCATGACCTGAGCCAAAACTAAGAGCCAGACTCTCAGGCGACTGAGCCAAATAGGCACCCCACCACTCATTCTTTATTTATTAGCTGCAACTTTTCTATAGAGAGTTAACTTCCCATATCAGCTATGTGGTCATTTTTTTTGCTAAGTAGTCAGGATAAACATTTGAATTTTTATTTGCCAGTTTAAAAAATAATGAAGTAGTTCTCTAGCATCTCTGAAGGAATCCAATGAGTTGAGTTGCTGTTCTTTAAGTATTGTGATGAACTTGTAGATTTAAACATATGTGAGGGCTTTAACTTAATATTGTTGATGCTTAAATTGCTACATCTTTGACTGGAGCTTTTGTATGATGTTTGTTGTTTTAAAACAACCCTAGTAGTCTGTAGAACTACCTTGCTTTATGGCATGACCAAATACAGTAGGCTCGTTTTGTATATGAAAATGTACTTGCTTCTGATTGGAATTAGCAATTTTTCCAAGGCAATCACGGTCAAAGTGCTAGCATATCCATTGGCAATGGGCTAATCACTGTTGTTAGGCCTTTTCAATGGACAAACCTAAGAAATATACATTTCTTTTAGATGAATTTTATTGAGATATAATTAATATGCAATAAAATGCACACATTTCAAGTATGCAGGTGAAGACTTTTGACAAGGTTTATACCCATGCAAGTCTTCAAATCAAGATGTAGAAAATCTCCATCATATTTTTTAAAGATTTTATTTGTTTATTCATCAGGGAGAGAGAGAGAGAGAACAAGCCGGGGGAGCGGTCGGCAGAAGGAGAAGCAGGCTCCTTGTGATCAGAGAGCCCCATGCGGGACTTCATCCCAGGGTCCTGGGATCATGACCTGAGCTAGAGACAGCTGCTTAACCAACTGAGCCACCCAGGCGCCCCTTTTTCCCCCCATCATTCTAAAAAAATTCCTTTGTTACGTTATTCCCTCTTTCTCTCAGGCAATCACTGATCTGATTTATATCACTACACATTGGTTTTGACTCTTACAGAAGTTCATCTAAATGCAGTCAGACAGTATGTACTCTTTTGAGGGCATTCTTTTGTTCTGCATATGTTTGCGATTCATCCATGATGTTGTGTATATTAATAATGCATTCATTTTTACTGCCAAGTAATTCTCCAATGTGTACCTGTACTGTAATCTGCTTCTCTATTCACCCATTGATGGTTATGATGGTTATGATGGTTTGTTTCCAGTGTGGGACAGTTATGAATCAAGTTATGCATACAGATCTATTACTGAGCATATGTTTTCATTTCTCTTTGATAAATACCTAAAAATACAATTGCTGGATCATTTGGTAAATGTACATAGTTGAGCTTCCTAAAAAACTGTTGAAATGCTTTCCAAAGTTGTGTCATCCAACACTCCCAATAAAAAAAATTTATGAGCCTTTCAGTTGCTCCATATCTCTACCAACATTTGATATTATTAGAAGTTTTCATTTTAGCTATTATACTCAGCATGAAAAAAATTTCATTGTGGTTTTAATTTTCACCTCTTTGATGAACATGTTAACATGTGCCATTTGGCCGCATGTATGTTTGTATCTGTTTCATGTCCGTGATGCTTTTTTAAAAATTGATGAACTAATTTGTTAATTTTAATTTTTTATCTTTTTAAAGATTTCATTTATTTATTTGAGAGAGAGAGAGAGTGAGAGAGAGCATGAGAGGAGAGAAGGTCAGAGGGAGAAGCAGACTCCCCATGGAGCTGGGAGCCCGATGTGGAACTCAATACTGGGACTCAGGATCATAACCTGAGCTGAAGGCAGTTGCTTAACCAACTGAGTCACCCAGACACGCTAATTTGTTAATTTTTAATTAATGTGCCAGTACTAGGAGTTACAGGGAATAGAAAAAAGTTAATTTATGTAAATCTCAGATTGCATCAGTTCCCTACTTGAAACTAACCGATTCTTACCACGTCAGAATAAAATCACACAACAAACACCTGGAAAAAAAGAAATCTATTTTTAAAATTGTAACTTTTTGACTTGACCATTTTATTTTATTTTTTCAGTGTTCCAAGATTCATTGTTTATGCACCACACCCAGTGCTCCATGCAATACATGCCCTCCTTCATACCCACCACCATCCCCCCATTTTTAAATTTTTTTGGTGATACTTTGGAAAAGAAAGTTTTAATTTCAATGAATGCAAATTTATTATTTTTTCTTTTATACATAATGTTTTTTTGTATTCTATCTAAAAACATTTTCCCTATCTCAGGTTCACAAATATTTTTATCTTATGTTTTCCTCTAGAATTTGTATAGGTTCACTCTCATGCTTTGGTGTAGGAACGATTTTGAATAAATTTGTGTGTATAGCGTGATATACAGGGAGAAGGTAATTTTTTTCCTTATTGATATCCAGTTATTCCAGCAACATTTGTTAAAAGAGACTATCTTTTTTGCCACTGAATTGCATTAATCCTTTTATCAAAAATCAACCGATCATAGGAATTTCTATTTTGTTTCACTGATCTATTTGTCTTTACATATGTTTATACTGATAACAGATTTTACAGTGGGTGTTGACATCATTCCGAATAACTTCTCCATATCAGGGTTCAATTACATAGAACCATTTGAAGATTATGTAAAATTAAAAAGGGGTTTATGACAGGGATTTGATTGTGTGCAATTGTGCTAACTGGTTAAACAATCTCTGTAAGACTAGGTATCAGACACTGGAGCGTAGAGTCGATGGGACAGGTGGACAGGAAAGGAAGATAGATGTAAAGCTGGAATCCATGAGTATGAGTTGGAACTCTATGTCAGTTTCACTACCTACAATCTTCATAGACATGGTCCAGGACTCAGAGAAGCTGCAGGAGTAACCAGGAGAAGGTGCAGGCCTGGCTGCTGCCATGCCAACCATACAATCCAGGAGATAAACAGGGTCTGTGTGCTACCAAAAAATGCCTGCCCCAGCCTTCTGACATGCCTGCTGCTTCCTGTCTACTCTCCAAATCCTACATACAAAAAATTTTCCTTGACCCTGGAAACATAAAGAAGAGAATTCTGGGAAATGTAGTTCAGCCTAGCCAAGTTGACACATGGCAAAGCCACCACGTCAGCCAACTTTGTTATCTTTCAATTTCTCTTTGGCTCTTTTAGGTCCTTGTGTTTTCTTTCTTTATTATTTTTTTTGTTTGTTTAAAATTTTATTTACTTATTTGCCAGAGAGAGAGAGCGAGCGAGCAAGAGAGCATGAGACTACAAGCAACAGGGTGGCGGCAGAGGGAGAAGCAGACTCCCTGCTGAGCAAGGAGCCTGATGCAGGACTCCATCCCATGACCCGAGCTGAAGGCAGGCGCTCCACTGAGCCACCCAGGAATCCCTGTCCTTTGTGTTTTCATATAAATTTTAGAATAAGCTTGTCAGGGCACCTGGGTGGCTCAGTGGGTTAAAGCCTTTGCCTTCAGCTCAGGTCATGATCTCAGGGTCCTGGGATCAAGGCCTGCATCCGGCTCTCTGCTCGGCAGGGAGCCTGCTTCCTCCTCTCTCTCTGCCTGCCTCTGCCTACTTGTGATCCCTCTCTCTGTCAAATAAATAAATAAAATCTTTAGAATAAGCTTGTCATTACCTTAGAAAACAAAACTGCTGGTTTGGGAGTCACATCAACTTTATAGAACAGTTTAGGCATAAATATGGCCTCCAATTTTTTTAGATCTTCCTTAATTTTTTTCAATAATATTTAGTACTTTTCAACAGAAAGATTTTCCACATCTTTCAAGAAATGTATTCCCAGGTAATTTATGATCTAAAGCTATCCTAACACTTTTAATAATATAATTTAAATTCATTTTCTAATTAGTTGTTGCTAGCATTTACATATTCAGTTGACCTTGTATCCCAAAACCTTAATAAATTCACATATTAATTCTTGTATTTTTTATAGCTTGCTTATATTTCTTGCTTTTATTTCTTCTTTTCCAAAACTACTTCCTTCTTCCTTCCTCTCTTCCTCCCTCCCTCCCTCCCTCCCTCTCTCTCTTTCTCTCTTTCTCTCTTTCTCTCTTTCTCTCTTTCTCTCTTTCGTCTTCACACCCAGGGTCGGGCTCAAACTCACAACCCTGAGATCAAGAGTCTCATGCTCTATTGATTGAGCCAACTATGCACCTCAAATTTTTTACTTCTTGCCTTATGTTTCTGACTAGAACCTCCCGTTCTATGTTGACTAGAAATGGTAAGTATGGATAGCTTTTGCACTGCTTCCAATCTTAGAAAGAAAACATTTACTCTTTCATCATTAAGTGTATTGTTAGCTATAAGCTTTTTAAATAATCCAATGATTGGATTTAGGGATTTGTCTTCAAATTATAATCTCCTAACAGATTTTATCATAAATGAGTTTTTTTTAAGTTTTTATTTATGTATTTGAGAGGGAGAAAGAGAGAGCGCAAGGAAGTGGGGGAGGGGGAGGGGCAAAGGGAGAGGGAGAAGCAGGCTCCCCACTGAGCAGGGAGCTGGATGTGGGGCTCAACCCCAGGACCTTGGCATCATGACCTGAGCCGAAGGCAGACACTTAACTGACTTAGCCATCCAGGTGACCCTTCACTAGGTTTTATGCACCTATTAAAATGGTTATATGATTTTTCTCCTTTATTCTATTATTTTCATAAATTACATTGTTCAATGCTTAGATGTCAACTCAACCTTGCAGTTTTGGGATAAATCTCACTTGATCATGATATAATGTCCTTTTTTACATATTGCTAGATTTTAATTGTTAATTTTTTAAAAGATTCTATTTATTTGAGAGAGTAAGTGAGAGAACAGAAGCAAGGGAGCAGCAGAGGCAGAGGGAGAAGCAGGCTCCATGCTAAGCAGGGACCCTGATGCGGGGCTCCATCCCAGGACTCCAGGATCATGACCCAAGCTGAAGGCAGACACTTAATCGACTGAGTCACCCAGGTGCCCCTACTTTCTAATTTTTTTTTTAAACCATTTTTTCACATATATCATTGGAGGTCAGTTATTTTCTTATAATGTCTTTGTCAGATTTTGATCAAGAGTTATATTGGTCTAAAAATGAGATAGATGCATCAATTTCTCTTCTATCTTCTAAATGATTTTTTTGATCTTGCTATTATTTTTTCCATAAATGTTTGATAGAATTTACCCATGAAATCATTGGCTCTTGGAGCATTCTTTGTGGGAAGATTTTAAAATGCTGTGTTCAGTTAACACAGAGGGCTATTTAATTTTCCTTTTTTTCTTCTTGTTCAGTTTTGGTAAGTTGAACTTTTCAAGAAACATTTATTTCAAGTAGGTTATTAAATTTCTTGATGTAAAGTTTTTTCTAATGTTCTCTTATTATCCTTTTGATGTTCATAGGATCTATAAAGATAATTCCCTCTTTCATTCCTGATATTGATAGTTTTCGTTTTCTCTTTCTCACTAGGGGTTTATCAATTTTATTAATCTTTTCAAATATCCAACTTTATGGTTTTAAAATTTTTGGTTTTTGTTTGTTTTCTATCTCACGGATTTTTTTTTTCTTTTAAGATTTTATTTTTTGAGAAAGTGAGTGAGAGAGATAGTACACGAGCAGAGGCAGAGGGAGAGGAAGAGAAAGAAATACTCTCCACTGATCTGGGAGCTTGATGTGGGGCTCAATCCCAGGACCCTGGCATCATGACCTGAGCTAAAGGCAGATGCTTAACAACTGAGCCACCGAAGCGCCTCTATGTTTGGTTTTAGTAGTCTAACGGCTCTGTCTGTTTACCTGAGAGATTCAGGGAAATACATAAACAATGTTGCCCTCTCCATCTACCCAGAATTCTCTGTCTCCAACTAGATTCTGAGCAGGAAATAGGGCCTATATTTCTTCCATAACCACTATGCCATTTGGCTACATGCTAGTCACAGAGGAGATCCATACTGGCTGAGTAATGAAAGTTTTATGTATTTAAAGGGAAAAATAAAGTTTATGTATTAGTCTTCTATTGTTATGTAACAAATTATTATCAACTTAGTGGCTTCACATCACACCTATTATATTCCTAGAAATCTGGGCCTAGCTTGACTGGGTTCTTTTTTTTAGGATCTTTACCACACCGAATTCATGTGTCAGCCAGGGCTTCGAGCTCCTAAGAGGCTTGAATGGAAAAAGATTGAGCTCCCTCAAGTTGTTGGCCGAATTCCTTTGTAGGTCTGAGGACCCTGTTTCCTCGCTGACTGTCAGGCAGCGCTATGCTCCGCTCCCAGAGACCATCGTCACCGCCTTTCCATATGGCTCTCTCCATCCCTTGGGCTTAGTAAGGCCAGCAATAGCGAGACAGTCTCCCATTATGCTAGCAAGGCTGACAACACACATATCATAGCATAATCACAGAAGTGACATCAAATCAGCTTTGTTATAGTCTATTGGCTAGAAGCAAGCAATACATTTCTCCCAAACTCAAGGGGAGAAGATTACACAGGGTAAAAACATGGAGCCACATGAAGGTCTGTCTACCACAGTTTCAATCTGCCTAAAACTGCTTTGCCCTCTTTGTTTCTGAAGACAAACAGCTTTATATTTATAAACTGCCAGTGGTGAGTTTAACCCAATTCCAGGGCAAACGGCTATAAATTCAAATATAATAATGAACTAACCAGTTGAAATATAAAACTCTGACATGAGGAACTTGAAAATCCTTCCCTGTGAAATGTCCTCTGGGCATAAGTATTTCTACTGTTTCTGATCTCACAGAGAAAGTATAAAAAGATCTTGTTATCGTCCTTAGGGAAAATAAGACTCCATATATGTCTAATGCATTTGTACCTTATTTTGTGGCACCTGTGCTTGTGTGTACTTTTGGACTCCTTCAGACAGCTTGTGTTTAAGAACAATGTAACACCAAAAGCAATTGTTCTAATACTCTGATAAATCAGACAACCCAAGTAACCATGTGGAGGAAAATCAAAAGACATGTGTATTTTTGGAAACTACGTTTTTTGGTACAGATGATGAAGGAAATAATCTTCTCCCCCATGCCAGACCATTGTAAGACTTCCATGAATGATTCCATTATCTGAACACAAAGTGGCATTGTTCCGTATTTCTGCTTTTGTTCTAATAAATAGGAATATCCATCATTTTCATCTCTGTCTCCTCACATGCTCGTGCTGTCTTCTCTGGTCTAATCTCATCATTTTCCCACTGAGCATGAAAAGGGTAGGAAAAACTGCCTCTATCTGATGAAGATACACAGTCATTTTTTGGTAATGATGTTGTATATCCTTGGAAATCCTCAGCAATGGAAGTGAGGGATTCTTCTCATCTGCTTCAGTGCAGCTGAAACACCAAACAGTTCCTGGTCTGATGGATGGCACATGAACACCATTTGCTATGGGGAAGCCCTTTCCTCCGGGCAACAAGGTGGGGGGCGGGTCGGAGGCTCAGGAATACAACACGCAGTGTGTGGGTATAGACTACGCAGGGCACTCTGCCCTGTGAATTTCTGATTTCTCTCCTTGTGCGAACGGCAATAATAATAACCACAGTTAACACTGATTGAACGATTACTACTATGAATGAGATGCAAAATACTTAATAACAGAAACGGGGTAAGTATCAACCAGTCGGCATGAATGCTGGCTATCACAGAATCCATTCTGAAGGATCCATGCCCTCCCCATTCCAGTTGTTAAATGTGTTGACAACTGGCTGTTTGGACTTTTGAGGACTGCCGAGGGAAACCCTGCTTTACCTTCTGTCGGGCGCTGCGCCAAGCATCTTAAGGACCTTTGCTCATTGAATCCTCCCAGCCACCCTGCAAGATGGATACTCTTGTTATTCTGATTTGACAAGTGGGAAAACTGAGGTTTAAAGAGACTGAATGACTTGTTCCGTATCACACAGCCAAGAAGCAGGGGACGGAACTTGGACCCTGCTCTACTGACCCAGGAATCTGAGCTGTTAAGTTCCACTTTTATTAACTCTTAGGAAGCCACACCCTACGGCTTTTCTCTGGCCTTACAAGGAACATACACTTTCTTAGCATGAAAGCAAACTTTATTCCCTGGTCGTAGTGACAAGCGAAGTAGCCCTTGGCCAAACCATTAATAAAAGCAATGCAAACAGCATAATGAAAATGACAGAATGACAAATAAGCCCCGGGACCAGGCTTATACTCCAAAAATAATTCTGGAGCTGACCCAACGTTCTTCCTTAAAGGACCATGGAAGCCTGAAGTCCAGACTGGCCTTCCAGCCTGAAGGGGCATTTTTCAGGTAATCGTCGCAGATCCTAACTCCACATTCCTCCAGCCTTTAAAAGAATTCTGTCTGCTTGTGGCTTTTGAAACTGGGTTGATTTAGAGCAAAGCAAACAACCGGATTCCAAGGATGGGCCAGGTGGATCTTATGTCATTGTCTTTCTTGACTACATGGCTGGCTGGTTGGTTGAATTTTTTTCGAGCTCAGTCAGCAGCAACACCACATCATCACTTTCCGTGAGCCATTCTTGACAGTGACACATTACATTTTCAGAAAACTTGTTTTTCAGTCATGACACACAGCACTAATGAAATCCTCATGCTCAACAACTGCCATGAGCTGTCTTTATGTTATGTGCTCAGATGTCATCATCGTCTCTTTCTTTTCCATTTGAGAAGGCATGATGGAAATGCAAAAGATGAGAGTAATGTTACTAGAGGTATCTATTTGGACAACTTTATTAATATCTCTGAGCCTCAGTTTCCACATCTGTAAAATGCAGTTGGAAATATATGCTTTGGTCGTGGGTGAGATCAAGGCCTGGAAAATGGTATGATGGATCAGAGCAAATTTTGATCTCACCTTTTTTTAAAGATTTTATTTATTTATTTGGTGGAAGGAGACATAGTGAGAGAGGGAAGACAAGCAGAGGGAGTGGAAGAAGGAGAAACAGGCTCCCTGTTGAGCAGGGAGTCCAATGCAGGGCTGGGTCCCAGGATTCCAGGATCATGACCTGAGCTGAAGGCAGACGCTTAACAACTAAGCCACCCAGGCGCCCCTATCTCAACTTTTCCACAACACTCACAGACAGACAACTTGGATTCTTGAATTGCAAAGAAGGAGTTATTAACAATAAGATACCAGCATTTGTATTATCAATATCATTATTACTATTATTATAACTATTATCAACAATGACAATGGTGAAGTAATGGGGGCTATGTATTGAATGTCTATCACACACCAAGCCTGGTGCAAAATGAGATGTATCTCCTATCTCACTCATTCCTCAAAACAACCTTATGAAATCAGACTTTATGTAGCTCTGTTTCACCACTGATCTGCCTTAGGGGAATAGATCAGTGGGTCTTGTGATAGAGGAACCAGCTCTAGAGGATTCATGTAGAGACCCAGAATTCTCCAGAGGCCGCCAGACAGCATGAGCATCCTCTGCTGCTGACACCAAGAGACCAAATGGGTACTCAGTGCCACGGAGCCTCCGGTTCCCATTCCCGGAAGAAGCACCACCTGTGCTGAGCAGCTGCACGAGCCATCCAGAGAAGACAGCCAGCCTCAGCTGGTAGTGATGACCGATTGTCATGCAGTCAAAGTGATACCCATCTGGCCCCAACATATGCATGCTTTCCACATGAACTGTAACACTCACGAACTCCCCCACGACTGATGGAAGTTGGGGTCATAGACACCTGGAGGACTAAGAGAGGTGCGAGGGCACATCTGATGGGCCCGTACATCTTCCTTAGAGCAGGCCGGTGGAAACACATACCCACATTCACTCCTAGGGTTGTTTTGTGGAATGAATGAGCTACGGGATAGAGGCCATTGAGCACAGTGGGACATCATAATCAATACCACAAACAATAAATACCCATTGCTATTCTTTTTTTTTTTTTTAAAGATTTTATTTTTATATATTTGACAGAGAGAAACACAGCCAGAGAGGGAACACAAGCAGGGGGAATGAGAGAGGGAGAAGCAGGCCTCCCGCCGAGCAGGAAGCCCGATGTGGGACTCGAACCCCGGGTCTCCAGGATCATGACCTGAGCCGGAGGCAGTCGCTTAACCAACTGAGCCGCCCAGGCGCCCCACCCATTGCTATTCTTAGTAAATAATAATAACACAGCAATCATGTAAACAGCATGCAAACATTCTTGCTTTATTGGTTGTAACACACAGCCAGGTCTCTTCGGAGATGACCGTGGCAGGACCATGTCACCGCCTCCTGTTTAAGAAGCCCTGCTCCAGTCAACACAGGGCACATGTGACATCAGAATCAGAGTGGACTGCTCTGGCCTGGGTGATGCCTGGTCTTGGATGGCACTACTGGGTGCTGTCTCAGAGGAGTTGCTCCTGTCTCTAGCAACAGCCAGCCAGGGACACACTGATCACCTGGCCCCGGCTGTGTGGCTGGGTGGTGTCCAAACACCATCCAAGGCAGCCATGAGACATCCTATCTCATCAGCGCCCAGCCAGGATATAGACAGTGCCATGTTGGTTCCGAATATTCATGCTTTCCAGGTCATTCCAGCCAGAATAAAACTCTTCAAATCAGCAGTACCTCATGGTTCTTGCGTTGTTATGTTTTGTTTTTAGCGTGTCCATACCTCTTAATAAAAAATGACCATTTTACTTCTTTTTCCACAGTTATATTAAATCATGCAGAGATTGAATTAATCTACTCATATTTTCAGGCTATGGTGAACTTATTTCCTTACCCTAGGTGTGCAGCCTTTGGGTCCTGGAGCTAGAAAGAGCTGAGAGTCCATTAGTCTCGTGCCGTCTAGGATGGCAAGGATGTCTAGTGGCTATATTGTCTAGTGGCTCTGGGCAACTGTTGAGCCCTTCTAATGTGGCTGGTATGAGTGAGAAATGAATTCTTAATCTTATTTAATTGTGATTAATTTTTAAAATTTATTTGTCAGAGAGAGAGCACAACCAGGGGGAGAAGCAGGCAGAGGGAGAAACAGGCTCCCCCGTGAGCAAGGAGCCCAATGCAGGACTCAAACCCAGGACCCTGGGATCATGACCTGAGCCAAAAGCAGACACCCAACCAACTGAGCCACCCAGGCATCCCTAATTCTAATTAGTTTAAATGTAAATAGCCATATGTTGCTAGTGCTACTTATTGGGTGGTGAAGATCTAGCGCATTTCACCAGCGAGTCTCAGAGACGTATCAGCAACCTGCAAAGGACCTCACAGCGGAGTAGAGGCAAAGCAAAGCACAGAAAACATAGGTCACTACCTCAGTCCATTCAGACTGCCATCACAAAATACCACACACTGGGTGGCCTATAAAAAATAGAAATTGATTTCTCACTCCTCTGGAGTCTGGAAGGATCTGGGGCCAGCTTGGTTGGGCTCTGGTGAGGGCCAGCTTCCTGGTTCATACACAGCAGTTTATTCACTGTGTTCTCACATGGAAGAAGCCGGGAACCCTCTGGGGTGTCTTTTATGAGAGCACTAACTCCATTTATAATCCCGTGGAGGGCTCCACCTCTATGACCTGTTCACCTCCCGAAGGCCCCACATCCTAATACTGAGGATCAGGTGTCAACAGAGGGTACAAACATCCAGTCACTAGCAACTGCCTCCTCAGTGTCTTCTCTAACACATCCCATTCTATTTACTGGTCCCTAGGCAGAAGTATCATTCCATCTACGCACTCAGGGTTTTGGGAAAGAGGAAGAGAAAGAGGGAAGATGGTCAAATGCAGGCTGCGTTTGTAGTCTCAGTACACCAATCATGCAAACACTGGGGAGACAGAAAGATTAGAAGACAGAGTTCATTATCCAAAGAATAGCGTTAATATCCAAAATATTTAAAGAACTGATACAACTCATCCCCCCTCACCACCACCACCAGTAATCCAATTAAAAAATGGGCAGAAGACGTGCATGGACATTTCTCCCAAGACATCTAGATGGCCAACGGACATGTGAAAAGAAGCTCAATATCACTCATCATCAGGAAAATGCAAATCAAAACTGTAATAACAGATCACCTCACACCTGTCAGAATGGCTACAATCAACAACACAAGACACAAGGGTTGGTGAGGGTGTGGAGGAAAAGGAGCCCTCATGCACTGTTGATGGGAACACCAACTGATATAGCCCCTGTGGAGAACAGTATGGAGGTTCCTCAAAAAATTAAAAATAGAACTACCCAATGATCCAGAAATCACACTACTGTACATTTACCCCCAAAATATAAAAACACTAATTCAGAAGGATACACATACCCCTATGTTTATTGCAGCATTATTTATGACAGCTAAACTATGGAAGCCGCCCAAGTGTCTCTTGATAGATGAATGGATAAAGAAGATGGGGTGACACATATACAATGGAGCATCATTCAGCCATAAGAAAAAGATGAAATCCCGCAGGTTGCAACAACATGGTTGGAGCTACAGAGTATAACCCTGAGCAAAATAAACCAATCAGAGAAAGACAAATATCATACGATCTCACTTATATATGGAATTTAAGAAAAAAAACAAATGAGCAAAGGAGAAAAAAAAGAGAGAGAAACCAAGAAACAGACTCTTAACTATAGAGAACAAACTGTTGGTTTTCCAGAGGGGAGGTGGCTGGAGGGATGGGGATCAAAGAGTACAATTACGTGACGAAAAATAAGATAAAATGATTAAAAATATGAAACACCTAATAATCTAATAAAAAATTTATAAGACCTCCACAAAGAAAACTACAGAACATGGTTAATGAAAATTAATTAAGACTTAAATAAGTGGAGGGACAGACTATGTTTATGGACTAAATAACTCAGTTTAATAAAGATGTCAATTCTCTAAAAAACAAAAACAAAAACAAAAACACCCACATTGGGTGCCTGGGTGGCTCAGTGGGTTAAAGCCTCTGCGACCGGCTCATGTCATGATCTCAGGATCCTGGGATCAAGGTCCGCATCAGGCTCTCTCCTTGGCAGGGAGCATGCTTCCTCCTGTCTCTGTGCCTACTTGTGATCTCATTCTCTCTGTCAAATAAATAAATAAAATCTTTTTAAAACAAAACAAAACAAAACAAAACACCCACGTAAGACCACCCTGCTTGAAATACTAAGAAGGACACAGAGGAGTGGAGGAGGTGGGAGCTAGAGATATAGAGCTGGTGAAGAAGAGTCATTTGTGATTATTACATTGTAATTAAACACTGACAATTCCCATTGGCTTTTTATTTTTTTTTACAGCGCTCTTTTTATAGGATAGACCCATATCGTGAAACATGAATCAGTTTAATACTGTTGAGGACCAACCGTGTAGAAGACGCAGGGTTAAATACTGTAGGGAGTTTCAAAAAAGCATAAAACAAAACAAAACAAAAGCATAAAACAGAGTCCCTCCCTTCAGAGAACAGGCCATCTAGTTGTGAAGACAAGCCATTGTAAGGGAGGAAAGACAATTTTCCCTCTGTGTTTCTGAGCCCTTCGTGGATACCGTAATAAAAGACAGATTAACAGGAGAAAAAAAGAATCCAAAGTTTATGAGCATGTGTGCCTTACGGCCTTATGTGGACATGTGGACATCCCCAGGAAAACTGAGTAACTTCCCGGGTGGCTTAATTAAAACTCGGATTTCCCAGCTGTCAGAAAATCACTTCAACTGGACAGGTTGTTACCGGGATTCACCAGCCCATACGCTGACTCGCTCACACCCCCTCCCACTTCCGCTGCAGGCTGTGAACTCCCCCAGTGTTTGAGGCTTGCTGCCGCCCGCTTACCGCAGCATCTATTCTGCGGATGTTGAATTCTGACTCTGCTATTGCGTCGTCCTCGTTTGTCTCCCGCCAGCTCAAGCTCAGCTTATTTTTCTGGCTTTTCCTTTCCTCATGAAGGAAAGACAGAATGGGAGAGGGCAGGAGAGCATGACAAAAGGAGTGTAAGTGTCACAGTCTTGGCACAAAGTCAGCATTTAATAAGAAGAATCGGAAGCAGAATATCTGTGACCACGTATGCACCGGCGTTGGTCTAAGTACTTTACGTGAATTAACTCATTTAAGTTTCCTGAGGCGAGATTCAAGCGCAAGGGATGTAGTAAGTGCTTCCTTAACCCATAAAGGAGTAGGGGCAGCAGGACAGAAAAGAAGGGTAGGTGCACTTTCTGGCACAATCCCGCAGGACTGATCGCACTCAGCAGCACTGCAGTGTAAAGTATGGCTCAGGACTTCATTGTTGAACTTTCTGGCATAGTGAGACCCCTGACACCTCGGCTCAGGGCCAGGGTAAGGAGAACCCCGAGGCATTCTAGTTCTCTGCCTCTGTAGGTGAGCAGCTCCAGGAGGCTGAGGAAGTCCACCAAAGAGTGATGCAGGTGTTAATGGGCAGGCAGAAGCAAAGGTACTGAGAAGCCAGAGAAGGGATGCAGAAAATGCTGAAGGGCCGCTGCGAGGTCGAACAGAACGCCGGCGATGTCTCTTGTAAGACTTAAAACAACAATAAAATCCATTGACTAGATGAAGCACTGGAGGTTAAAGTGATTTGCTCCTATCACATAGCTAGTAAGTGGCAAATAAGGACTTAAATTGAGGCAGGCCATCTCTCAAGTAAATCTGTGCCCTTCCGCCTGCTGCAGTATCAGCCCGACCCCCTAAAGATTTTCAGAGCTGCTGCTGATGGCCTGGGTTGCAGACATCTGGAAACACACTAAAGCGAACCAAATTGTTCCTTCCTGTAGGAGGTCCTTTGTCATCCTGACTTCTCTCAGCCTCCACCACCCGTGATGTAATCAGGGCACTTTTCATCTCTATCAGCTTCTAATTCCTGCAATTTTCTCATCATGGCACTCGCGGCTCTTGCTGCTGGTGACAGTCTGTCCACGGCCCCGCTGGGGGTCCTGGGCTTGGACACCGGGTGCCGGCTCCCCCCTGCTTGGCTTCTGGAACAAATTCCATCTGTTTCAACATTTCAAGAGTCATGGCTCTCCCTTCAACATGTTAAATTACTCTTTCCTGGAAAGAGTTTGACCACAGTTTTGGTGTTTTTTTTTTTTCTCTACAAAAATAATGTCAAAGTATTTCCTGTTGGTTTTAGCGATTAGAGAAAGTATGGACTTTATCATGTGCTTTGGCGTCACAGGGCAGTGGAGAAGCCGTTGACATTTGTTCATAACCTCTGGCCACCGGCATGAACGAACAGACTATGAACTTCTGTGGCATAATTGATGGAATGATGATAAAACATCATTTAATGTACTGATAAAATGTTCTAGATTAAATAGGTATTATTTTTACATGTGACTGATTACTTCTCAAATCCAGAAAAACAACAATAAATATGATAAAGCCATGATCCTGGTCATCACCTACATTCTCCAGCCGGGTTTCTAAGGCTTGGCATTCTGATCATTTCTTTTCGTGAAGGTAAACCGTTGCTCAGAAGTTGCCGGTGACAGTACCCATCCCTCTAAGTTGTGATAACCAAGAATATCTCCAGACACCGGCCATTCAGGGGACAGTAACAGGGAAGGGACGTCCCATGATATGCTCCCTGGGCTCACTAACGGCTAACCTCTCTGCCGGTCTTCCTTCTAGGCTTAGGCTTCTGTTTTACTGGTATTTCTGAGACTGGCAAATTTCAGTTCCTTCTGGCAATCTCTGATTACCGTCCTCTCTTAGATGTTCATACCATTTCAAGTTTTGCTCCACTGACTGCACTTCTGAACCTAGGTTGTCCCCATGGCCTTTGAGTTTGGAGCTTGAGCCTTCCTTTCTCCCAAGTGCGAGACAGAAGAAGAAACTGACAGTAGGTAGACAAGAGGCTGTCTGTGACCCATCTGCACATTTTCAGCACTTCCCTTTAGTAACTTTGTTCCAGCCTCATGATGCATAAAATAACTGGAAAAGCAAAGTAAGGGGAATTGAGAGTGCCCCGTTTTGACGTGTCAGGGAGTACTGGTAATGAAAAGGATCCAGATTTCCTAGGACCTAAGGATCAGGCCTTTTTCTTTTCTTTTTTTTTTTTAAAGATTTTATTTATTTGACAGAGAGAAACACAGCGAGAGAGGGAACACAAGCAGGGGGAGTGAGAGAGGGAGAAGCAGGCTTCCTGCTGAGCAGGGAGCCCGATGTGGGGCTCGATCCCGGGTCTCCAGGATCATGACCTGAGCCGAAAGCAGTCGCTTAACCAACTGAGCCACCCAGGTGCCATGACTTTTTTTCATTTTTAAAAATATAATCATTCTGGTCGAAAAGTTGGAGTAATTCTGATCACAATATTCAGATCCACAGCCACAAAAGGCTGCTTTTTATCTTTTTTTCAAAGTTCAGGCTGAGTAGCCAGCACATTTCACCCATCACACCACTGCGAAGGGTAGCTCTTTGGGCTGTCTTTTCTCATCACGTCTCTAGAGTTGGACTTTACAAATGGACTAGCCAGACTACTGTGCCACCATGACCCCAAGCCAGGTTCCTGAGGGTGTCCAAAGAATGTCTGGGTGACCCTTAAAACATTCCCTTAAAAATTATGGAGTTCTGGGATGCCTAGCTAGCTCAGTCGATGGAGCATATGACTCTTGATCTTAGGGTCATGAGTTTGATCCTTGTGTTGGGCTTAGATATCTCTTTAAAAATATGTATATGGTTCCTTCCTTATGAAACATGTGGAAAATTGACCTCTCAGGTTTGAAGCTGTTGCCCCAACACTTGCCAGGACCTATGCATAGTCAAAGTCAATGATCATGACCATTCAAAGGATAGTTTGGATTGACCCAGGGAGTCTATGTTCCACATCTCTGTTGGTCTAAAATCCCTCCATCCTTCAAGGTCTAATGCCTTGCATGACACTCTCCCCTCTTCGAGTGCCCATACCACTGTGGTCATGTTTTTATTGCTCTCCTTTGTACTACAGTCATTTGCCATCCATATATTTCTGTCCTTCTTTAACTACATGAAGCTTCTTATGAGCATATTTCTAATTAGTTCATTCTTTTTTTTTTTTTTACATTTTATTTATTCATTTGCCAGAGAGGGAGAGTGAGGGAGAGCACAAGCAGGGGGAGTGGGAGGCAGAGAGGGCAGGGTGCCCTCTGAGCAAGAAGCCCAATGTGGGGCTTGATCCTAGGATGCTGGGATCATGACCTGAGCTGAAGGCAGCACTTAACTGACTGAGCATCCCAATTTTTAGTTCATTCCTATGTGTGTACAGGACTTGCTTCTGTTCAAAGTAGGACCCCAACAAATGTTTATGCAATTGAACTTTATCTTTGGAGAATAACCCTAGGTCTTTCTGTGCCCCCTAATGAAAGGAGGAAGGAAGGATAATAGGAGGAAGACTGAGAAATGCTTTTTCTTTTTTTTTTTTTTAGATTTCAGAATCTTTTAGGAAATGTTCTGTTGAAATCACATTATGATTCCAATGATATATTTGCCTCATCTAAAGATAAAGGTCATTATTAATGAGAACTAAATAAATACTCTTCTCCTCCTGCCCATGGTTGTCAAACATATAAAGAAAGGAATCGTACTGCTTAGGATACAGATAAAGCTTCCGTCCTTGCCCTTGAGCCTCATTTCCTTTCGATTGCCTGAGTTTTCCTATGGCTTTAGGGTTGTGAAGGATGGGAAATAATAAAGTGCTGCTTTATCCACTGGGAAGCACCAGGACTTCTTTGGTATGTGAACATCTGTATGTTCTCTCCTCAGAGCAGGAACTTTGGTCATGTGATGCCATTTCCTCCGAATACAACATCCATCTGCCTGGATCTGGATTTTCCATTATCCAAAGATTCTGCCGCATCCTGCCCCTTGCTTGGTTCTGCTCTGTTCACCACAAGGCCATGATAAACCACAGGCCCCAGGGGCTGCTCACTGTGTGGTGATAAAGGCTTGGGGGAGGACGGTCAAAGTGGAGCTCAAGCTGGAGGGAGACTTCAGTAAACTGTAAGGACACAGAAGGTGGCCCAACCATACAGGCTCAGAGACACGTGGTCTTAGCTGCGGAGCTTATGCAAAGCACGCAACAGATGTAAAAAGGATTCTTCTCTAGATGCCAAAGAAGACATGATGAGATCTGAAGTCTTTCGGATACATAGTTGATGTGGAATCAAACCTCTTAAGGCTTTACATGGTGGAATTTGGAAATCTAACCAAAATGGGTGGATAGAATTAAGAAGGATGTGCTCAAAGCCCCGTCTAGAGAAATAGGTAGGACCAGGTCCCAAGTGGCTTCATGATGGGGTCTTCCCTGGGTGATCCACACCCCTGAAAGGTAAGTAGTACTGCTTCAAGGATTTGAAATTCTATGCATTTTTACAGGACAAATGTCCATCCCTAGAAAGTCAATATTTAATAATCTGGTTGACCACGGAACTAGACTGTCTAAACAAAGGGAGAAGGAAAGTAGGTGCTGGTCCTGTGGTCAGAATGTGAGACTGGGGGACATTTTGGAGGATGAAGAAATTAAAATTTGAATGTAGGAGAAGTGGGTCAGTAAGTCTAAGGACTAAGGGACACAGTTGTCTGTGTTTACCCCACTGGCTGGCATAACCAGCTCTGATCCTGTAGACTTCTGAAGGGCAAAGACTTTATAAGGTGACACAGTCAGATACGTTGTGGTTCCTGAATATTTAATGATGGGATGCTTTCCAGTTGCTCACTTCCTTTGTTATTTTTAGCTCCTACAATCTCAATAGGATGGAGATGCCATGGCTTTTTTCGAGATGCTGCCATAGAACAGGCCAAAAATAAAAATTAAATGAGGTGGAGGGGCAAACACATTAGACACTGAGGTGAAGCTGTGGTAGCTGCTTTCACAACATGATGTGAAAGGCTTCAAGGACAGCCCTGCCTACTGATTTACTATAGATGATGTAAGCAACACTATCATTATCAGGGTCATTGGACTCTGTTGTAATTTTACTTCTGTTATAGGGAAATGTATCAGTCACTTATACTTTAGTATGAATCAGGATTCCCCCTTTTATTTTCCCAACTGAGAGTATGTTGGGATGGTGCACTTTGTACTTTGTTTTATGAAAACTTTTCTTTTTTTCACTTTGCCTCCAGTGAGAGAGGAGAGGGGAAAACAGGGTTAGAAAACGGGAGCAGAATTGGAGGTGACAGTGAGGAAAGGAAGAAGAGTTTCAATAGAAAACCAGCAGAGAGGTGGGAAATGCTTGGACGTCCCTAGAGGCAAACTTAAGTGTCTTTATAGTCTGCCCCAGGAGCAGTGCTAGGGATGGAAGGTGACCTTGGTTTCCATATTGGTTCCTACATGAGGTCACAGGCATTAATTATTAGGTTTGAGATCAAGTGCCTTAAATAATGCAGGGAATATCAGGACTCACTTGAGCAGAGACCAGAGGTAATTGAGATGTCCAGGCTGTTTTTTCTCTAGCTGATCAGTGATGTCAAGGTCTCAGTTCATTTCCATGAAGCCCTGGTGTGTGTGTCAGTGCCAATTTATGGCTGTGGCCAGTCCTTTCTTATCCTTTTCTTTCTTTCTTTTTTTTTTTTTTTTTTTTGGTATTCAGGGAGAGATTAGCAGTTTCTAGGAACTCTTTGGTGACAGCAAGAACATTTATTTCCGAAAAGCTCCCAGAAAAGCCCCTTCTCGTGCATTATCGTCCATAATTTGGGCTCGCGCCCATTTCTGAATCATTTCCTGCAGGGGGGATGCCATGAGCTGATGGCCTTCTGAACCAAGAACCAATCGCTAGACGTGGCGTCCTGTCCTCCAAGGTGTCTGCAATGCCACACAGCTGGGGCGCTCCCCCAGCGGCCTGCACAGGGTGCCTGGGCACAGCGTCCTTGGCCCACCTTTGGGCATGGAGGAGCCGCAGGGGGTCCGGGAAAAGGAGGGGACTCTCCGGAGCAAGGACCGCTGTGGAGGCTATGCATGAACTGAGTGTGGATTTGAGTAGGAGGCTCCCCGTGGAGAGAGGCAAGGCCGGGCCACAGGCGGGTCCCTCCAGGCCGTCACGTTGTGCTCCCAGTCGGGAGACGGGAAGTCCCCGCAGGGCTGCGGATCAGGGTGGAACAGAGGAGCCTGCCCTCTGCACGCCCGCAGGCAACGAATCCCACCCGCGCGGGGAAATGCAGTCCAAGTTTCCGGAGAGCCAGAAGCCTTCAGTTGTCTAGTGCCATATGCTCAGTTTATAAATGCTCTAGATGGCTTCATGCTTTTGAGTTTGTATCTTATCTTGTTCATTCCTTAGTTGGATGTGGGAGAGATGAAACCTACACCAGGGCCACACTATTTTTAGTATAACTTAAATCGTGTTTTTACCAGTGCCCAGGTTTACTCGAAGGTTCTGCCTCCTCAGTGTTCATTCTGGCACAGCAATGATTTGGGCAGTGATAACTTCGGCCTGATTTGTAGGGAAGCCTGGTTTCTAGCCTCAGTTGTGTGTGTGTGGGGGGGTGGTAGTCATAGACTGTTCACTTACTGCATCACTGATTGGGGGCTATGAGCTAACTTTTGATGCTTTGCTGGGGGGGGCAGCTTTGTTTTTTATACTTTTCACTTAGTATTTTACTTTATTAAAATAATTATACAACAACAAAAAAACAGTTAGTCTAGCAAAAGGGATGAGATTGGACTAACCAAACCCAATCCACACCTAGACCTGGAAGTGAAATCGGTTGCCTTCTATGACGAAGGCCACAGCTGCTCTCCAATGGGAGAGAGACAAAAAAATGTTCAATTGACTACTCTTTCACTAGTTTTAGTTTTCAACAAATATAGAGTATAAAGAAAGATGGATCTAGTATTTATTGAGTACTTCTGTGCTTTACATATGCTATCTCATTCAAACCTTAGAATATCTATGGTTAGAATTATTTCTGTTTTACTTGTAAGACAATTGAGATGTCAGCCAACTTACCTGTATTTACACAGCTAGTAAAGTTGCAGAACCGAAGCATCAATCCAGGTCTGCCCATATCTAAATTTTACCAACTATTGCCTAATCGATTATTTCTAATCTACTGTCTATTACTAAATCTATTGTTGGTTTTGAGGAGAACTCAACTTATTGACTACCTACTCTGCATATATCATGACATACTAGGCCTTGCTATTCCCTGAATAAGGTACATCTAGAAGCTAACATAAATTTCTAGTCCATAGAAAGGGAAATTGACTAGGTAGTAAAAGAAAGACAGTATAGAAATGTTTATTCACTTATTTACTTATTCAGTTCATTTGGGAAATCTTTACTGACCACCGACTTTGTGCCAATTGCTAGGTTAACCCCTAGTTGCAGTCCATGTCTAGATTTGGCTCACATGCCACAAGTGGACCACCTCTGGCTTAATATGAGGATAAGCATAGTTCCACAACATGGATGTGATTTTATCAAAAACAAGGTGAATGGTTCAATCAAGGTAACCAATATCTGGCATGGCCACTGCAATTCAATCATCCCCTCTGCATACATTCGCAACATACACATCATGGCAGACATCATTGATCAACTGCTATCCTTTACCTCTGAATCTAAAGGTGGCCCCATAATCTTTGTGCTTGATTCAACCGCAATTAATACTTTCCAAATGAATAATAATGCTGTATTTATGTAACTTTTAAGATATGCTCAACACAATTCTGAACATTTACTACTTATTAGCTCCTTTATTCCTCATAATCTCTAGGATGTGGATATTATTTTTTTCAAAAAAATTTTTATTAACATATAATGTATTATTTGCTTCAAGGGTACAGGTCTGTGAATCATCTGTCTTACACAATTCACAGCACTCACCGTGGCACATACCCTCCCCAATGTCCATAGCCCAGCCACCCCATCCCTCTCATCTCCCTCCCCTCCAGCAACCCTCAGTTTGTTTCCTGAGATTAAAAGTCTTTTATGGTTTATCTCCTTCTCTGGTTTCATCTTGTTTCATTTTCCCCTCCTTTCCCCTATGATACTCTGTCTTGTTTCTCAAATTCCGCATATCAGTGAGATCATATGATAATTGTCTTTCTCTGATTGACTTATTTCACTTAACATAATACCCTCTAGTTTCATCCACATTACCGCAAATGGCAAGATTTCAGGGGGGGTTTGATGGCTGCATAATATTTCCATTTTATTTACACACACACACACACACACACACACCACATCTTTATTCATTCATCTGTCAATGGACACCTAGGTTCTTTCCATAGTTTGGCTTTTATGGACTGGATATTATCATTATCCCTACTTTATATATGGGTAAGTTAAGGAAGAGAGAGGTTAAACAACTTGCCCAAGCCCACCCAACTAGTAAGGATGGAGCCAAAATTTGAAGTTGGGTTATCTACATCTAGGTGTGTAATTTTAACCACCTGCTATACTGCTTCTCAACACACAGTAACCAAGTAGGAGTCTCCTTCACCATGTGAAGCTCCAGTGACCTCACCAATTGATCATACCAATCAACCAGTCAACTCTAATAATCAACCTGGTTAGCTGATAAAGAATTAAAAACCTAGGATTTATTTATTTTATTTTTTAAAATATTTTATTATTTATTTATTTATTTATTTATTCTGAGAGAGAGCACCCACAAGCTGGGGGGAGGGGGCAGAAGGAGAGGGAATCTGAAGCAGACTCCATGCCCAACACAGAGCCCTACATGGGCTTTGATCCCATGACCCTGAGATCATGACCTGAGCTGAAATCAAGTGTCAGATGTTCAACTAACTAAGCTACACAGGTACCCCCAAAACCTAGGATTTATTTTGAGACTACTTCTACCTGACATGACCCAGTCTATATGGCTTCAATTTAAGAAAATTATGACTGCATATATGGTATCATAATGAGAATGTGTTCTCACTTTCTCTCTATGATATTTGGAGAATTGGGTGGGGGGGTGTGTAGAAATTTATATTCTATTTTTCTATACCACTTAAAAATTAGCATCTTCTATTAAGGCATTTCTCATTTTGAGAAGGGGTATTAATATCAGAATTTGTGTTCACTAGACTGACAGAAGGAATAAAGAGGTAGAAATAGTACAAAACAACAGGAATGTTCAGAAGACTTCATCTGTTTTAGAATAGTTCATTCCACAGTCCTTCAAAGTAGTGACTTACTCTTGGTGTCCAAGAGATGAAGTAATTAGTGCAATGGAGGTAATATCGGGATAAACTACGAAGATGGTAAGAATTCACTGCAAATTGGGATGGACATAAGTGAGATCTGAGTCTATTTTCATATTTCAAAATGATTTCTCTCAAGTATCCATTCTATAGCTAAAATTAGAAAGACCCTCATTACCAAATCTTGACAAGGATGTGGAACACCTAGAACCTTTCTATATTGCTGAGAGAATTGGAAGTTGTTATAACCACTTGGGGAAACTGCTGGAAATTTCTTATAAAGTTACGGTCAATCCTAACCTGCAATGAAATATTCTACTTCTAGATATCACTCAAGAGAATTGAAAACAGATGCATAAATAAACCTGTATGAGCATGTCCATAGCCGCCTCATGCGTGATAAGCAAATACTGGAAACAATGCAGATGTCCATTAACAAGGGAATAGGTAAATACATTGTAGCACATTTGTACAACTGAATAGTACTGCTGAGCAACAGAAATGAACAAATTATCATTACATACAGCAGTGCATATGAATCACAATCACATTAGGCAGAACAAAAGCAGACACAAAAGAGCACATATTGGCTGATATAATTTATGTGAAGACTGAAAATTGGTGAGAGAAATTGAGAGTAGTTACTCTGGGATGCAAGAAGTGCACTGGAAAGGGGAATGAGAAAAGGTGATGAGGCACCAAAATTTTCAATCATGATCTTGGTGATGGTTATGTGGATATATCTACATTTGTCAAAACGTATCAAACTGTAAATGTAATATCTATGCATTTACACTTCAACAAAAAAAAAAGTACAGAAAGTAATGTGACCTACTGTGGTCATAAAAAGCAAACTTTTGACCTTGCTCAATTTGGTCTTATCTCCTTAATATAGTTCATTTTAAAATCAGTTCAGCCTGAGGACTAATCACAAACTGTCATCATTTAGATTAAAAGTACATTTGATAAAGCCTTACAGAAAGGTCCAAGTTCATCTCTTTTCTGTTGAATCATTCAACTTGTCTTTTTTTTTTTTTTATGATAAATGTGGTTCCTACTTTAGTAATGGGAGTAGCATTGAATTTGGGGGATGTCTGTTCAACGCAGGTGATACCTACATGGTCAATTAGCATTTTGAGTTACTAAGATGTTATTCTTACTAAAGGGGCTTAAAATTTTCTAGAGGTTGCTCATTTTTGTCTAGAAGGTAGAATATTTTCTTTCTAGAGTAGCGAATTAGGAATGAACCTGTGAGACACATTGATATTCATGTTGTATAAAGTGGTTTCCTATTTCTCTTGGCCTGTTGGTTCTCAGATTCTCTATTTAATTAAAAATGAAGAAGAAAAAAAGTTTTAGTCTTTACGTGAATCTAGTCTTCCCAGAGCCTCAGAAACTGATCCTTTCATTGTTGATGTAATTAAGTTGGTTCCATGATGACCGACCTGCTATCTTCTAGCTAGAATCACTCCCCACACAGCAAGCAGGGTCAGGCACGGAGACACACGAATTTCCAGATCATCTGAGGCATGGTCTGATTTTCTTGTTGTGAGATTGGAGCCTGAAGTCACTAGAGATTAGCTCCTTAACAAGAAAGATAACACACCACTGTTTAACTCAATCTTGCAGCTAATCACTCACTTGGGTTGGAAAAAAATCATACATAAATAGAAAGAGCTCTGCATCTCCTCTCATGGGCTCAAGAACACTTTCCATCTGTGCCATGGTAGATATTCTGCTCTCCCTTCTTTGCTGACCCTCCCCTTACTAGCTATAATCAATATTAGATTTTGGTGTTCAAGTGTTACAAATGGCTTAATGTCTACCAAGGATATTGAATTTATTTTGTACTTTTGTGGAAAATACTGTCTCACTCAAGTGACAATCAGGCCAGCATAGCCAAAGAATTATAGCTCATATTTTTGACTTTTGGCAAAACTTCCCATTTTCTTTCTGACTCACTGTCTACCTAACTTCTTTTGCTTTTATGCTCTGCTAGCCTTGGCTGAACCATTTTATTTATATCCCATAGAGAAGACACTTTAGGCGGGGCTCACCAGAAGCAGAGCCAGGGACTGAAATTTATATTAAAGAGTTTTATTAGGAAAAATTCTTGGGATGACATAATAAGGTAATGGGAGGTTCAATAGGGAATAGAAGGAAGCTGGTCAGTAGATCAGTATCAAGCATGGTCTCACCAAGGATTGCTTCAAAGCTGCAGAAGAACTCTGGAGAAGGTAGTTGTCTCAAACAGAGAGGAGGGAGTTGAAGTATTTATACTCTTGTGCTCTCTCAGGGGTACACAGATCCCCAGGGTCTCAGGGCCAGCTGTGTACACAAACAAAGGGAAGTCTGGAACTAAAGACAGTCCTCTAACAAAGAGACCCAAGTTCCAACTGTTATGAGTGAAATCACCCTGGGCATCTGTGCACATAAAAAAATGTAGTCAGTACAAAAATTGTAAAGGAATCCTAGCAGATATGGATGAAGAACTGACATTCATTCAATAGCAGGCTTCTTTCTGGGAACCTGTGATGGAACGAATAAGACCGCTTCTTTCTTCTTCTCATCCTCCCTCCTTTTCTGCTCCCTACTCCTGTTTCCTCCACTGTTCTTCTCTCAACAACTTTCTGACTAGTGGGCTGATCAGGCTTGGTTTTTGTTTGACTTGTTTTTGGTAATGCTTTTTAAAAAATTTTTAAAGATTTTTTTCTTTAAGAGAGAGAATCTCAAGGAGACTCCATGCTGAGTATGGAGCCTGACTTGGGGCTCGATCCCAGGACCCCGATATCATGACCTGAGCTGAAACCAAGAGTCAGACGCTTAACCAACTGCACCTCCTAGGCGCACCTTGATTCTGCTTTTAAACTACTTAGCTAATTTCCATTGGCAAGGTGCAATAGTTTTAAGATTGTTTTTTCTCAATCTTATTTTAACCCTTAAAAGAACATTAAGTCAAAGTGCTATGAGGTTCCCTCAGGCTCTTTTTGAGTTCTTATCATACCAGGCAAGTTAGACAATGTTTCCCTACTTTCCCTTTCCTCTTATCTGTCACTTTCCATCTTTGCCATTACTTGTATTTACCCTGGAGCTCTGGTGTTTATGTTTTGTTCCAGTGTATGTCCAGGGCTTACAGACTCTATGTCAGTTAAGAATGCTTTTGGGTGCGTTCTGAAAGGAAATAGTTGGCTGGATAGCTGAATAAAATCCAGGATCTCTCTTTCTTTCTTTAACCCTGTCATCTTCAGTTCATTTCCTTCATCACTTATGCTCATCATTCTATAGGAACAAGATGACCGCTGTATGTCAGGGCATCATATCCATATCCAAGGAAGAAGAAAAAGAGAAGGGAACATGCCAACGTCATCTAGCCTTTTGTTGGAAAAACAAAACTTTGCTATGATGTCCCCAGCAAATTTGTTATTTGACTAGGCTTTGACCAGGTGCCTCTCCAACAGCAAAGGAAGCTAAGAAAGCAAGTATCTAGGGACAAGAAGCAAGAAGGAAAAGAGTGAGAAAGTGTAGATTACTCAATGAGCAGTATCTGTTAGAACGATCATGGAAATACTTGAATTGGTAGAAACATCTATATATCCCTCCAATATCTTTGTGGTTCAAAAGCAGTAGCTATCTATCGTAGGCTCTTCTTTGGATTGTGCCAAACTATATAAATACATATATGATATATATAGTATATATATGCATTTATGTATTATATATGTATGTGTATGTATGTATACATATTGTGTATGTATATATAATAAATATTGTGTATATATATTTACTGTTTATATATACACAAACTATATGTATGTGAAATTTTTGCATTATTGAACATATTAGCTTTCGTCTAATGCATTTCAACTGAGCACACGAGCCATACATATTTGACATCTGAATGAATAATAAATAATGCTACTAAAGAAAAATGGAAACCACATTTCTTTTTCAGAAAAAAAAATAAAAAGACCGTGTAGTATTTACTGGCTGCTCCCAAAAGTAAGCTAGCTTTTTTCAGTGAAGAGATGTGTCCTCGCTTTAAAACAAGCTTGTGTTATTTTCAAATTGTGAAAGAACCACACTTTTAAATGATAATCCTATCAAAATAGTCACATAAGTATCCCTTCAAGTGGAATATTCATTTTCAACAATGCAATCTTTTTGTCATTTGAGATTTCCACATCTCTGGGACACACCTAATGCTGTTCAGGGGACTGGAGCTTTACCAGAAGTGATGATGGGTTAAGTTGAGGCCTCTGAGCATGCAGTTCACTCTCCATCTCAAGCTTTCATTTTTCTTGACTGAAAATTTATTTCTGCTCCTTCAACCTGGCATTGTCCCTGAGGGATGCTTTAGGAAAGAAAAATAGTTCAGGTGGTTAGGAAGGAGGATGAGGAAGGGTATGATTTTTAAAAATTACAAAACCAGGGCACCTGGCTGGCTCAGTCTGTGGGGCATGTGACTCTTGATGTCTGGGGTTGTAAGTTTGAGCTCCAAGTAGGGTGTAGAGATTATTTAAAAATTTAAAAAGACCTTAAAAATTATAAAATCTATGGGAGTCTAGTATTACTCATTATATGAATTAATATAATGAAATGTAACTTAATTTGTAGTGTAATTAAATGGCTTTTTTCTTCTAATGCTCTGACATGCCACCCGGAATCACTGACATTATTGGCCAGTGATTTATGGGCTTCCTTCCCATGCCTTCCTTACCATGTCTAGCTGTCACCAGTTGGTTTCTGAGATATGAGAGTGGACTCTAGGAAGTGATGATTCAATGTCCATGGTTACTGGGCCTTGTTTTTACATCTAATGTACTCAGCTGGATTCTGTTCCAGGAGGAGATAAAAATGAGAAGCCACTAGCACACATAATTTGTAAGAGGCAGCCAGCTGCATATTGACCTTCAACTCCTGAGGACACCCTGCCAAAATGATAGTTGCTTAGTTTCCAGAGTCAAAATTACTGATAAAACCCAAAGGCTTTCTCTCAGTAGACTGTGTGTGTGGTGGGCAGGGGAAAGGGGAGAAAGAGAGAGAGAGAGGAGAAAACACCTTAGTTGGAATGGCGGAGAAGGCCCCACTGTCTACGTATTTTCAGAACTTGCTGGAGACTCTTGGTCTTCCTTCGAAAGCCACTCCACAGCCCAGGTAAAAGCTTTTCCTAATAGACTATGAGCCATAAGCATCCTGTCTTTCTGAAGAGGTAAGGACAACAAAACTTAATTCAAAATTCCAGGCTAGAAAAGAACTGTTTTTCATTGAGTTTGGGTGGAAGGTGAGAGCAGGCCGGGAACCATAGATGTTGTGGTCACCAGCTTTATGGATCAGCCTGAAAACGCTTCTGGGAATGTGGGGTTTGCTAGGCAAAGAAAAGGGAAGAGTATGGAGAAAATAAGAAACGAAAAGGAAGAGAGTACAAAAAACACTGGAAAGCAATTGAAGTTGACAGTTTCAGATTTGCCCTGCCTTTATTTTGGGTATTTATTTGTTTGTTTGTTTGTTTGTTTGTTTTTTAAAGATTTTTTTTAATTTGACAGAGAGAAACACAGCGAGAGAGGGAACACAAATGGGGGCAATGAGAGGGAGAAGCAGGCTTCCTGCTGAGCGGGGCTCCATCCTGACCGGAGTCGAAGGCAGTCACTTAACCAATTGAGCTACCCAGGCGCCCCTGGGTTTATATTTACTGAAGCAAGTTTCATAAGTATATTGCATGTTCAGAGTACAAAAGTAGATCTATTATACAAGATGTCCTCGTTGGAACTTTGCAATTTCTAATAGGAAAATACTCTTTTTCAGCTTAATTCCTTCCGGCAAAATTTCATACAAACAGCCCGCTGTGTGCCTCTTTTTGAAACTGTTGATTAAGCCTGGCTTTGAGGGAAATGAAAGTATCTTTGGTTCCTGCACAACCACTTCTTTATTTTTTCTTTTTGCCGTTTACCAGCTTAGTGCATCTGTGTTGACAGCTGAAGGCTGGAGATTAAATTAGAGGAAGGTTGTTATTGCATTTTAAGATTATGTTAAACACTTAAACACACTGCAACGCTCCAAGGTGGAAACGGCTCCTGTAATCTTTCATCAGGATTTATGACCAACATTTCCTTCAGTGACAGTTTCAAAAAGCTGCAATGGTCAGGGAATGTTCTCACCCACGCTGTCAAGGGGATATGATTATATTCTCCAGTAGAATGTAACTTCCGCTTGCTTTTTTTCTCCCCCTTGTGAAAACAATAGTTTCTGGTTACCCCCAAGGGTACTGTGACTTCATGAAACACTTCATAAAACGAGCTCTGCCGTTTTGAAAGGGACCTAGGGGAGATGGGGAATTTCTCTCTCTTTGGAAATGAGGTTTTTCTTCTCCAGAAGATGACAGGGAAAATAGTGTTATAGGCCAGCACCTAATGCTGTGCAGGGGACTGGGGCTTTACCAGAAGTGATGATGGGTTGAGTTGAGGCCTCTGAGGATACAGTTCACCCTCCATCTCCAGCTTTCATTTTTCTTGAATGAAATTTTATTTCTGCTCCTTCAACCTTGCATTGTGCACACGGCCCCTGAAAATGAAACGGTTACCAGTGTTTCCCAAGAGGGCTTTGCCTGTAGAGGAATTGACCTTCCTTTTGCTTTTCTGCTATGAACAGAGAAGGAAGGAGGAAAAAAAGCTAGAACGATGAAGCGCATGTCTTTCTTTTTCTTGCTTTTTTCCCCTCTTGGTGTTCCTGTGTCTTCTATTTTTGTTCTTCCGCTGTCTTTACATCTACTTTTTGTTTTCTTGCTCATATCTAATCCTGTTGCTTCCCATCTCATTGCCCTGCTCCTGCCACTCTGTGTATTTACTCCCCTGCCGCGCTCTGCTCCCCCCACCACCCTGCCCTGCCTTAAGCGCCTTCACGGCTACTCACCCGCCTGTTTGCATGACTTGTCCCCAGAGAGCCTACTGTCTTCATGCTTCTGCCCCAATATCAGCCTCCTCAAAAGAACCTCTCTAGGGGTGCCTGGGTGGCTCAGGCAGTTAAGCCTTGGCCTTCCACTTAAGTCATGATCACTAGTTTCTGGGGTGGAGCTCTCCTTTGGGTTCCCTGCTCAGTGGGGAGTCTGTTTCTCCCTCTGCTTCTCCCTCTGTCTCTCCCCTCTGCTTGTAAGTGTGCTCTCTCTCTCTCTCTCTCTCTCTCTCTCTCTCTCTCTCTTTCTCTCTCTCTCTCAAATGTATAAGTAAGATCTTTCTTTTTTCCTTTTTTTTTTTTTTTAAAGAACCTCTCTAGAGGTGCCTGGGTGGCTCAGTCCTTAAGCATCTGCCTTCGGCTCAGGTCATGATTGCGAGTCCCCAGATGGAGCCCTGCACCGGGTTCCCTGCTCGGCGGAGAGCCTGCTTCCCCCCTTCTGGCTCCTTTTGCTTGTGTTCCCTCTCTCGCTGTGTGTCTCTCTCTGTAAATAAATAAAATCTTTAAAAAAAGAAGAACCTCTTTAAAGTAACAACCCCCCTTTACTTTCTGTCCCCTTTGCTTGACTATTATCACCCCCACGTATATAATTATTTGATTATTAATTTATGTTGTCTCCCCAGGCTACAACATAGAATGTAAGGATCTGTCTCTATCCCCAGCAGCTAAAACAGCAGCCAGTACACACTGAATATAATAAATATTTGTGGACTCAGTGTCCGTAAGGCATAATACTTGCAAAATAATGCAGTCTTTGGCCAACCGCCCTTTCTGTGACATGTGTGTGTTACCGGCCACACTTCTTACGGTGTATTGGAAAAGAGAGCCGTATTAGAATCCTGAAGGTCCTGGGCAGGAGCCAGCTACTTTTTCCATGGTGGAGCTCTGTGAGCCTTAAGCCTGCCTGCTTTCTTATCCTTAGTTTACTGGTCAGAAAGGGAATGCCCACCCTTGCACTTGACTTCAGCATTTTCCAACAGGACCAGGGTGAGCCTGCCCTTCCCTGTGTCCTAGTGCCAGGGACTGTACTGGTTGATTGCACTTTTAGTTCCTATTCGTAGTCATGATTCTGCTAACCTGAGGACTTTTATGCCTAGGCAGTCTTGGAAATTGAAAGTCACCCTTGGCTTCTGGCAAACTGGTCAGGTCAGGGAAGAAGGACAAATCCTCTCCCACGACAATACGGTGGACTAAGCCACTACTCAGACCCTCCCAGGATCGTAGAGTATGGGAGTAGGGAAGGATTTTGAAAACCTTAGAGTACACTGACATTTAATTTCTTCACAAGAGAAGTGATAATTTTCTTCACACTCTCTTCTGGAAATCCAATATGTCAAACAACTGAATCAGAGCCTCTCTGTTTGGAAGGGAAGCAGGGACCAGAGTCTGCTTGGCTCTATTCAGCTCCAGCCAGAGGGGTTCCTACAGAATTTTGTAGAACAAGAGTTTGGACACTGTGAAAACCCCAGGTGACATCCAACGCCATTGCCGTATAGATATGCAAAGAAATCTCCAAAGAGGTGAAGGGATTTCCGTAAGGTTGCACAGGGAGAAGCATTCCTAGAATGAGGCTAGTCTCCTAATTTCCCACTTATACACCTCTTCCCACCATATACACCATACTCTGTTCATGGTCTACCACACTCCTAGTGTGTGCCAATCATCATGATAGCTATTTTGCATTCATCATTCCATTTAATCCTTACATCTACCCTTTGTGGTAGATACTATTAATCTCATTTTATAAAAACAGAGACTCAGAAATGGCTCTAGGAAATTGGTAGAGGAGCATGGAATTGAACTCAGATCTGTCTCATTCTAAAGACTGTGTTCATTATTTGTCTCACTTAGAATAAACAAAGAAACAAGTTAAGTGTACTAGTACCAATAATATATAATAACTCGAGCCCAAACAAAAAATGTTTGCTGTTGGTAGTATGGGTCATGAACAAGTTAGCAAGCAGACCTCCGACCTTGAAGTCATTTAGGGGCCAAGTTGTCAGAGGCTCTGTCGTCCTTAACACAAAAGCTCCTGATGGATGCCATCTTCCTTCTACACAGGAGAGCAGGAAAGAGCGTGAGAACCGCTAACGGAGAATTTTTATAGGCTGAGCCTGAAAGCGGCATGCAGTACTTTCACATTCTACTCACTATAACCTGGTCACTTGATTGTACCTCATTGCAAAGAACACTTGGAAATATAGTCCCTAGATTGGAAGTCACTTCCCTTTGAGAATTCTATACCATGAAAAGAAGAGTGCAGATTTTCAGGGGATGTATAGCAATTTCTGCCTCACCATCCAGGGGGCTGGTACACAGACAAAATTTTAGACTCAGTGTTCTTTTTATTGACATAGCCTTCCGGTGTTCTAAGCTGTAATCATAGCTGCAGTGCACATTTATTGATTTTTTTTTAATTTCCAACATTCAGTCTCCCTTCTTATTTTGGGGGAATCCACCAATATGCCTATTACTATGGGACACAGTTCCCCTCATTTTCCTATAACTGACAGGTGGAGGAGAGGGAGGTGCCCCGCATTTCACTTGCCAGCAGCAGTAAGGAGTCATGCGAGGGGCCTAGATTCTACCAGCTGATCAAGTGACCCCTCTTGGCACTTTGCAAAAGCATAGGACTGCTGCTGTTTACTCGAACACTTTCAACAATAGCCCATGGTGGCCATTTTGGTGGTTATGTCCAGCCACGGGTTGGCATTCAGCCAGAGAGGGGGGGACTCCAGCCCAGATTTTTCCAGTGACAATTTCTGAAGCCCCTCAGTTCCTACTGTTCTCCGAGGTTTGTTTCCCATCCTGCCACCTCAGCCTTGCTTCTGGTCAGCCCTGTGAACCACGTCCTGATTCCCTTCAGTTGAGGAAATCCTCTCTTTTTGCTTGACTACAACCAGTAACTTTGACTAACAGAAACCTTTCAGAACCTGGTGTCTAGGCCTCCACCAGGCCTACAAGTTGGTTAATTTTCATACTCCTGAAAACGCATGGTAATTGACAAATCCAGACCCCTGCCTTCTCAAGAGCTGCAGTCAGAGTTCTTGGCCTTATCTGTGTACTTCTTTCTCCTCCTCTTCCTCCTCCTCTTCCTCCTCCTCCTTCTTCTTTTTGAGGTGAGAAGAATCTACTAGTAACAAAACTTTTATGCTTCTTATGGAAAGGAGGGCACATACAGAAGAGTAGACAGGAAAGTACCCTTACTTTTGCCCGCTTCTCAAACAGAGGGCAGGGCAGAGGGAATAAAAAGATTTCTGTAGGGCGCCTGAGTG
>PITA01000296.1:0-121029 GCA_004023965.1 Spilogale gracilis
TTATTTCTAAAGTGTTTTCTATCAGTTTATACTAATGCTAAATGAAAGTTCTTGTTCTTCCATGTTTTTGCCAAAACTTGGTACCATCTGACATTTAAAAGTTTTACTAGTCTGTAGTTAATGTCATCTCATTATGGTTTTAATCTGTATTTCCCTATTTACTAATCAGTTCCTTTTCAATGATTATAGACTTTCATGTTTCCTCTTTGAAATGCTTTTTTTTTTTTTAACTGGATGGTATTTTTCTTGATTTGTAAGAATTCCTTATGTATTATGGATATTAATTCTTCATCAGGTATGTGTTATCACTTCCCATTTGTCAGCTTGCCTTTTTACTGTTGTTATGATGAGCTGATAGGCAAGCTTCTTAATGTTAGTGGATTAAGTTAAACTATGAGAAATTGCTGATAGGTGATAATTTTTGAACTACAGAAACAACTCCATATGATTCCTGAGGAGCTTATGAGAACATATTGCTGGGCCCCATTTGCAGAGCTTCTGATTCAGTACCTCTCTTGAGTGGTAGATGGCAATTTGCATTTCTAGTAAGGCCCCAAGTGACGCTGGTGACCCAGGAGGCACACCATGAGAAAGTCTGCTTCAGCCCATTCTGTCTTCTCAATCGCACCTTTCTCCAATTCTCCCTCTGTGGTTTCTTAGCAATTCTAAAACATAGCCCACCTCTTCTACTCAGCACAGCATCCTTTTTGTCAAGGAGGTCCTTGACCTGTCAATCTTTTCTAGGCCCAGAGTTGCCTTACTCTAGCGGGTCTTCCCAATCCGGTACAGTTGGCTGGCTGCCTGTGCAGTGTAAATAAATGCCATTTTGTTCAAAGTTAACATGTAGCTTTTTAAATGTCCCAGTCCCATTGATTAACTGATTTTTCTGTTTCCTTTCAAAGTGCACTGTGTGATGAAGGTATTTTGATGCAGCATCAAATCATGAATCAAACGCTGTCTTGTCATGCTCCAGTACCAAGTCTCCTTCCCATAAGCCCTCCTTTTGTTCATTCCAAATTTCGCTTTCAGTCTCTACCCTTTTCTGTCCTGGGTTAGTCCCCCTCATCTCCAGCCCTATTTGTCACACCCATGTATTTTTCCAGGACATACACAACAATCTCAAACATTTTAATCATAAAGCCTCAGCTAGGTAACAGAATACAGAGTGAAAATTAAAAACAAATATTGAAGTCTTCCTTCTAGCTTATTTACAGCAAGCTTTCTGAACAGTGACACTACTGACTTGTTGTGTGGGGCTGCCCCACGCATGGAAGCTGTTGGGCAGCCTCAGTGGCCTCTCCTCAGGATGCCAGTAGCAGCCCACTCCCGCCTGGTATGACGTCCAGAAATGTCTACGGGCATTGTCATGTGTCCCTTGAGGGCAAAATATCCTCTGGTTGTAAACTGCTGATTTAGAGACATTTCCTGCCTCCATTTCTGATGGATTTTCTAATGAAATCCTATCAGCTGCTTTGAGCCAACCCATACCTCTTGAACCTTTCCCTTTTTTCCCCTTTTATATATTTCTCTTCTGTCTACAACAAAAGGAAAGGGTTATATTTTCATCATTGTTCTTTACTGATCGTCCACCACATTTCTCCAAGACAAAAGGCCGTTCCCACCAAACACAGAGGCAGAACCCAGGACAGACTTCAGATTCTTTTCCTGTCCTTCCTGCAAGTATTAATCTCACCGTAGGATGGTGATAGCTACTGTGATTAATATACTTTTAACTGTAATGCGATTATAGAAAATCATGTCAAAATTGCTCGAGCTAAAACTTGACCTGCCCTGACAGGATGATGAAAACCCAATACCATTCTCCCCAACCCCCAACCCCAACCCCCACGCTTCCCAAATAGTCTTGCTTCTTAATGAGTAAGAGTAGTTTAAGCTGCAATTATTTCCTCTTACACTGACTGTCCTTTTCACCCTGATTACTCTTTGGATGTATAATGGGGAGATAGTTGCTTGCAGGCTAGCAAGGAGGTCTGGTGAATGGCAGCAATACATACTTGGAAAGAGTGCATTCCACTCTCAGCACAACCTGCCCAGACTGAATGCAGCTCACAAGTGGAGTGCATAGAGCTTTTTATAATTTCAATTCAAAATGCCACTTTTCTAGTTTCTGTAGCTAAAACGGTAAATAATTTTGCAGGATTTTTTTTTCAGCTGCTCATAGTTTGATGTTGCTGAGCCATCTTGAATTTACTTTTGCAAAACAAGACAACCATTTGTAGCATTAGGGCCACTGTTCCTTTTTAGTTGAGTTTAGGAACCTTCTCCAATTGAGCCTCTTTTGACATGAGCAGAGTATCTATTCATGCAAAGGGAACACCACGACATAGCTAGAGAATATTCCATGGGAATGTGGGGGGCATTGTGTCTATGTTTCCCAATTTCAGAAGCTCAGAGTTGCTTCACTTGAGAGACTGTCAACCAAGCTCTGGATTATTGGACATTTCTGTACATTTATGGTTTTGTGTTCATTGAGATAATAACAACTCTGAAATATTATAAGATCTACAAGTACCTTATAAGTCATCACACACACAAAAAAAGACTAAACAATAATAATGTTTTATATAGTTTGAGGGCTAGGCAAATTCTATTTGTAGCTATTTATTTGAAAAGTACCAGTTCTTCTAAATAGGTATTTCATAACTACCTAGTCAAAATAAATCCCTGCCTCGGGGCGCCTGGGTGGCTCAGTTGCTTAAGCGACTGCCTTTGGCTCAGGTCATGATCCGGGAGACCCGGATCAAGTCCCACATCAGGCTCCCTCTAGGCAGGAAGCCTGCTTCTCCCTCTCTCACTCCCCCTGCTGGTGTTCCCTCTCTGGCTGTGTTTCTCTCTGTCAAATAAATAAAATCTGAAAAAATAAATAAATTAAATAAATAAATCCCTGCCTTGGTTCTCTGTAATTTTCTTTTAAGGCAACCTTAGACACCAGAACAGTGCCAAAACAGGGAGTAATAATCTTAATTATGTGTCCCACGGTAGTGATCTTGTTTGATTTTTTTTTTAATTGGCACTGCAGGCAAAGAGAGAACGCTTAAAGCAGTCAATGGTTAAAATAAATAGCCAAAGACCTAAAGATAAACCTAGAAAACAGGAGAATGCCAGACAAAGGAGCCAGGCAACATGGAAACAAAGGAGAGGGGGAAGAAAAAGGCTATGAAGGGAGACTGATGGACCATGGAGGTCCCTGGATAGAGAAGCAAAGATTTAAACATTAACATGAGAAAATGAGAGCATCAGTTACAGAAATTGACAAAGGTAGGGGCAAAGAGCCCAGCGTAACTGAGCTGCCTTTCAGGACACCTACCACTGAGGACACTGGGCTCACAGAGCAAGACACTCAAGGCATGGTTGGTTCCAGACACCTCAGAGCTCTTCAAGTCATACTACTCCAGCACAGAAACTGATCTTCATGGTGAACCCCCTTCCTGAAGTGGACATTGCATCTGCAATTTTTCATGCACTAAGACTTTACGTGTTAGCTAAAAAAGAAATAAGTTAAGTGAATTTTTCCCATAAAGGAAGTCTATGTGGAATCACGCATTGTCTGACAGGGCTCACTAAATTTCACATTTCAATCAGATTTATCGGGAGACCTCATTTCTCTACTGTGCTATACAGTATATAAGAGTCAGCTAGAGTGTAGTCACTTCATTATTATATGAACCTTTTAGGATGAAAGAAAAGGTTGATAATCCAAGATGGCAATGCAACCCACTGGGATTTTTACTTGATTATTTACATGTGTATTTTGATATTGTACACTTATCCCTTTGTATTATACTGATCTGTTCACATCTGTCTTTTCTACTAGACTATCCGTGTCTTGACTTCAGGGACCATTTTAGTCTCCGAAACTCAGAGTGCAGTCTCAGGCAAATAGCCAGGGTTTAAGGTTAGATGAATAAATAATTGAAGAAATAGATATATCTGATCTAAGAAATCACTGTGAACAAAGTAATGCCTCCACACAGTGAAAACACAGTCAGTAACACCTGGAAGGCTTAACTGCTTGCCTCTCAGACTGCTGCGAAGCCCCCAACCTCAACCCAAGTGCCCTACTGTAAATCTTTCTCCAGAACAACGGAAGTGGTTAAGTGTTCAGGTGTCAAAATGGTATCCCGCTGGGCTGCAGGCCGCATACAAAGTTATATTACACTGAGTTTGAAATGCTAACAAAGCAAGTAATTAAGCTGAGTAAGTGCTAACTTGCTTGAAAGCAAGATTTGAAGCTGATAAACGAAAATGCTGATAATTAAGAGTTGATTATACAGCTTTGTTGTTTCTCTACCCTGCTAATAGCCTCTCATTCTTGGCATGTAATGATTTCTCCCCCACAAGGGGGAAAAAAAAACAACAACCATCAATCTTCTCCACTTCTTCTGTCCCATCCAGAGTAAGACACACTCTTCCCTTCTCTAAACTCAGTCCTCCACCTGTGGCCTCCATCCTTCCCTCCTCTCTCTTCCAGCTCTGTATCTTTTACCTTTCCTTCTTCACTAATTTCTTCTCGTTACAGACATACCCAGGGCCTACCATTCTTTTTTCTTTTTTAAAAAATTTATTTGACAGAGAGATAACAAGAGGGAATCCAAGCAGTGAGAAAGGGAAAAACTGGCTTCCCGCTGGTCAGGGAGCCCGATGTGGGGCTCGATCCCAGGACTCCGGGATCATGACCTGAGCTGAAGGCAGCTGCTTAATGACTGAGCCACCCAGGTGCCCCCAGGAGTTACCATTCTTAAAAAAAAAAATTTTTTTTTAGGGTGCCTGGGTGGCCCAGAGGGTTAAGCCTCTGCCTTTGGCTCAGATCATGATCTCAGGGTCCTGGGGTCGAGTCCCACATCGGGCTCTCTGCTCAACAGGGAGCCTGCTTCCCCCTCTCTCTGCTGCCTCTCTGCCTACTTGTGATCTCTCTCTCTCTCTATCTCTCTGTCAAATAAATAAATAAATTTTAAAATTTTTTAAGATTTTATTTATTTATTTGAGAGAGAGAGATAGGGAGAACATGAGCAGGGGGAGGGGCAAGCAGATTCCCCGCTGAGCACAGAGCCCAACATGACTTGGGACTCGATCCCAGGACCCTGAAATCATGACCTGAGCCACCCAAGTGCCCCTAAAAAATTCTTTTGAAAGCCAGCAGAGGTGCCTGGTGGCTCATTTGGTTAAGCCTCTCACTCTTGGCTTCTGTTCAGGTCTTGATCTCAAGGTGGTGAGTTCAGGCCCTGAGCTGGGTTCCATGCTAGGTGTGGAGCCTACTTAAAAAACCATTAAGAAAAATTTAAAAAGTAATAAAAGCAAGCCAACAAAGGAGAGTGTGAGAATCCTCCCTTTTTTTGCATCCAGTGAAGCCCCTACCGTCTTTCTCCTCTGCATCCCCTAAGCTCTCAAAAGGGAACCTGCATTGCTTGCACCCTTACCGTGATTGCTGATTGCTTCTTATTCCCTTAAACTCTTCTACTGGTTTCAGCACTCTGATGAAGCTCTTTCAGAAGTTATTGATATATTCTGAATTGTCAGATTCCACAGTCTTCATTTCCCTTGATATCTGCAGCATTTCATGTTGTTGACCTGCCCCTCTTCTGAACTGTGCCCTTACATGGCTGCCATGACATGTTCCCATTGCAGCTTTCTTCTTACTCCCCTTATTCCCTTCTCTTCCTCTCTCCTTCCCTCCTTCCCTCCCTTCCTTCTTTCTTTTCTTCCTTTCTGGTAAGAGAGGAGGAAAAAAAAAAGAAGCTATTTATTGACATTTAAAGTAAATTATATGCCAGATATTGTGCCAGATGTTCCAACATTATCTCCTTTTATCCTCCCATCAACCCTAGGATATAAATATTATTCCCATTTAAAATTTTATTCATTCACTTATAATTGTGGTAAAGTTCATGTCATGTAAAACTGACCATAGTACCCATTTTTAAGTGCACAGGTCAGTGGCATTAAGTACCTTCACGTTGTTACGCAACCATGTCCACCATCCATTTCTAGAAAGTTTATCTGGCAAAACTGAAACTGCATCCATTAAACATAAACTCCCCAATCACTAATTTCCCCTAGCCCCTGACAACCACCCTTCTACTTACTATTTCTATAAATTTGACTATGCTAGGTACCTTATATAAGTGGACTCACACAGATTTTACTTAACATGATATCTTTGAGGTTCATCCATTTGGAGCATATGTAAGAATTTACCTTATTTTAAAGGCTGAATAATTTTCCATCGTATGTAAAGCTCACATTTTTATGAATTTTTAAGCATGCTTATTCATCCTTTCATTGATTTTCCCCAGTTTATAATGGTAAAAAAGTGACTCAGATGAGTGAAATAACTGATAAAGGTCAACAGCTCTTCCCCATCGGAAAGACTTCTTCTAAATTCTATCCTAAGTTTTCTTTCTTCTCTCTTCTGCCCTCTTCACTCTCTTTTTCTCTCTCCTTCCTGTCTTTGCTGATCTTATCCCATATTTTAAATTATAATCTCCATATGAGTGCTTCTCAAATATTTATCCTAAATATAGCCTTGGTGCTGAATATAGTTCCATATATCCAGTGGCACCAGATTAACCCTTTGGTGCCTTAGAGCCACCATCATTTGATCCTCAAAATAGGCTTGCCATTCTGACATCCCTATGTTGTAATGATGCCACAAATTCCCCAGTCACCTGGGCGCCAAACCTCTGAGTCATCCTCAAGCCTCTTTCTCCTGTATCCCCCAGTTCACCTCCATAAAGTCCTGTCAGTCGTGCCTCCTAGTCCTTTTTATTCTTTTCAAGATTTTACTTATTTTTTTGACAGAGGAGACACAGGGAGAGAGGGAACACAAGCAAGGGGAGTGGGAGAAGGAGAACAGGCTTCCCACTGAGCAGGGAGCTCAATGTGGGGCTTCATCCCAGGACCCTGAGATCATGACCTGAGCCAAAGGCAGATGCTTAATGACTGAGCCACCAAGGCACTCCACCTCCTAGGACTTCTGATATACATTCCAGCTTCTCTGTCCCCATAGATGAGGTCCTTAGTCCAGTAGATATAAGAGCTTGGGTTGGATTCAACCCCCAGCTTGGCCACTCCCTGGCTTGGAAAGAAGAAAGGGTTTTGGGCTAGTCACCTGACCTCACTGAGCTTCAATTTCCTCATCTGGGCAGGACAGCCCAATGTGCAAGGTATTTCAGTCATTAAATATGATCATACTTATAAATAGTCCAGCACGGTGCCCATGTTTAGCAGATGCTAAGTAAATCATGATTCTTCTCTTAATTCTGTCTTTCTACTTCAAGTTTACTAGCCTTCTTCTCTTATAAAAATTTTTCTCTCCCAGTATTTAGTCACTTGTAGGAAACAAACCACTGCACTTTAGTATTATGTTTCATTTTACAATGCCCTCGATTCTATATACCAGTCAGAGGACAGTGATTGTGTTCAGGGTTGGTCCTTCATATTTGTGTTTGCAATTTAATTTGACATTTAGAATTCCTAAAACAATCTTGGAGGGGATTTCCATCCCGTAGTCTGCCTCATCAAAATTGCCTTATACAAAACGATTGCAACCTGCAAGATATATTGAGCCCAGTCTCATTTTTAAAAAGATTGCTGTGAAGTCAGTGAAGTGAGATTTCCGTGATTGGAGGGAATCTAATGCCTCAGTTGGAGGGAATGATGGAGGGGCAGCATGAGCTTATTCATAGCTTTGAATGTGCCAGGCGTTTTAACTAGGATAAGTGGAGTCAGCAAATGTTCCCCCCCAACCCCGCCACACACACACCCAAAAACACAATTTGGCAAGAAAACAGGCAAACTTGAGCATTTTCAGCGTAAGGGGCACCTGGGTTTAAGACTCTCTTCAGTTCGTGGAATAAGGGTTCACAGGCAAATTAGATCCCAACTGCCTCATCAGCAGTCTGCACTCCAGGGAGCTGTCCAGAGTAGCCTGGCGACATCCGGCCACGTTGAAAATAGGAATTCCATGTATGGATCCTGAACAGTCTTTGTCCTTTACCTAGCTGGATTGCTGGGTCTCAGAAAATCCATTAATAACAATCACAAAACCTCCAGACAATCCTTGAGTAGTTTGGAGAAAGATTTTAATAACTAAGCATTGGTAAATTAGACTTCAGGTTGATCCTTTCCTTTAATGTTTTGGAATGGCAAGCAAGTAAGTAGTGAGAATGGAAATGATGCTAGTTCCCCATCTTGTATTAGACATCCAGGTATGGTCACCTGTATAGTTGTCTAAATTTAACTCAGTGTTCCCTAAGATTGCTGCAGAGCCTACAGAGTTGCTTGTTCATCAGTGAACAGCATGACCACCCTTGGCATGACACTCTAGTTTCAAGCTAATAGTTTAGACATGTCTTAGATGGCCAATCCATCCAAACACTTGGTTTGGATTCATTACTCCTGCCTCATTACTGAGGTATGTAATCAAATTCTAAAAACCAGTTGCTTGGGTGTTTTTATTTTTCTTTTGCACAACAGGTTTTACTCGACCAAGGCAGACCACAGTATTCAGTGGGTAATGGCAGCTCATGAGCTACCTTCTGATATTTTGTGTTTTGTTTTGTTTTTTTCTCATGAGCAAGACTGTAAGTGTGAACACTCATATATTGCCTTTTCTTTTTCTTCTGATAGCGTTCCTTCCCATCTCTTCTCAGCCTTTTTCTTATGAACCCTAAGAATGGCAGCCCCTGGAAATCTATGTTTATGTTTTACAAAAATGGCAGACTCCACTGCTCACTTCTTTTTTTCCCGTAACTATCTCGCCATGAATCCTGTTTTTCTCTCATTCTGCTTAAGAATTTTGGTTCTCTGATCTCCACGCCAAGTTGAAAATCTCTAGGAAATCAGTAGCGGACTGGGTTTTAATTTGGTTTGTCCCAAGAGAGCCTTAACAGAGTCCTCCTTCTATTCCTCTGTGAATTAGATTCTTCAAACTCTTTTGTCCTAGGTTGGCTATTTCCCCTAGGCTGGCTGTTAGAGTTGGGTCATGGAATTTGGAATGAAAGTATGAATTCAGAAAATTCAAATGCAAGGTTTTTGGGGGTGGGTGGTGATCGAAGTCTTTAAGAATATTGTAACCATTGGGGCAGCTTGGTGCCTCTGTCAGTTTAGCATCTGACTCTTGATTTCAGCTCAGATCATTACCCCAGGATTGTGGGATCAAGTTCTATATTGGTCTGTGTGCTGGGAGTGGAGCCTGCTTCCAAATCCTCCTTCATTCCTGCCCACCTTTCTAAAAAAAACAACAACAACAACAACAACAACAATATATATATATATATGTTTGCTATATATATGTAAAAATGGATAAATGTATAAATTATATAAATATATATAAGTGTATAAATATATATATTAAACATTTATCTAGCTATTGTGTTAGCACCCTAACACAGTAAAAATAAAACTTTATAAATGTGGCTCAAGATTTGGCAATCACTGTATTTGATTTGCCACGCTCTCAACCATCTTCCCCCTCCCACCCTGCGCCTTTTCTTTCCACTCTGTGCGCCTGCCTCAGAGCAGAGGGTTCAGAAATAAATGTATTACCAAGATGAAGGGCAAGAGCCTACGAACTTCAGAGTGAAGAACTGCAAAGTGGCCAGACTCTGATTACCAGTCAGGCTTCCAGATGGTTTATTAATGAAGCAATGCATTATCCACAAGGGGCAAGAAATGCCATTAGTGTTTTACTCTAGGCGTAGAAGTTCCTATTTAAGGAAAAGTAAATGCATAGCATGCACCATGTCAGAAAACTAATTTTAATGTTAACAATGAGGTGAGTATTCTTGTGGTGATGAGAAAATATTCCAGCCTTCATTGCCTTCCACAAATAAGTTGCTGGAAGTAAACGAGGTATGCTATTTCAGTACCAATTTAGCAATACCTCTGCTCTATTATCAGCAACATGCACAGTCGGTTCATGGTGGAATGCAAGCCACTCTTGTCTGTGCATAAGCATCAGGCTGACTGTGCAGGAAGATAATTGCTCCGCCTGTACTTCCTTTGGCACCTACTGATCTCTGCTAAGTGGTTAGTAAAACATTTTTGTAGGAATGTCAAGCACTTCTGAAAATTTGAAGGACTTAGTTTCTGATTGTTCTTTTTCTTATGTCAAAGTTTGAGCAAAGTTCACGCAAAGCCATTCCACTGCTGCCATTCCTCCTGGCCCGTCTTAACTGTTAGGGTGCCCCTGCGTCTCAGCCTGGCATCTGCTAATCCATGGCACTTTCTTCGGCATTCTCCTGTGACACTGGCTGGATGTGTTGGGATATCAAGTGACCGACTTCAAATGGATGGCAAATTCACTAAAGTGAAAATGATTGTGGTAGTTCCCTCATTTCCCCCCACAGTGTATGTAAAACTGACTTTTAAAGTGTTTAGTGGATAATGGATCATGTAAGGTCAGTCCTAGCCATGGCGGCCACGGCTATTATTTTCCCTTTTCATGGGAGGGTGCTCAGCAAAATGAGATTGTCACACTCTTTTTTTGAGAGGACGGCGACAGACAGTTAAAAGCCTCTTCATGTAAGGATGTTATTTCATAAAGACACCAGCACTGGATTATCCCCTTCACTTTAAACTTCTGCCAGCTTGTACAAAGAGATAAAACAAAATAGCCCCGGTCCCAGGGGTGGGGAAGTGCCGGCCAGCTCAGCCTGGGTCCACGAGCTTTCATTTTGATTAGTCACATGTGAGGAAAATTCACTTAGGCTGAGAGGTAAATTTAATACCAGTTATGCCCATGCTGTTCATATCACAACCATTTTCACATGATGCCACTTAATTCCCTAAGAAGCAGAAAGGTAAGTCGGTGGCTCGCCAGCAAAGGTGTCACAATGCATTAAGAACAGGACTCGCTGCAGGGGATAATGGTTCTGATTGCTGTTGACTCATGTCTCCACCAAATGCCTCATGTAAAATAAGTGACATTTAAAAGACATCAAGATGTGAGAAGAGGTAAGGGAGAGAAAAAGAAAGGGAAAGGAGGGGAAGAAGTCCGCACCACTAAACTTGCCACCCGAACGCGCCGTTTCTTTTCCTCCCTAAGTGGTGGGAAATGATAACTCGACATGCCATGGGTGACCTGCACTGAGCTTTTAACTTCCTGTCTTGTGTTTTTAGAGAAAAATCTGTAAAATTGCTTCTGGGAACTGCTCCAGCATGTTATCATTTATTTCCAATTTAATTTTTTTTTTAAGTTTTATTCTTTTGCCCTCACATATCAGTCTATTCATCTCTTTAAAAGCTTTAGGCTGAATCAAGTTAGGCAGGGGTAGACAACAAGAGGCAGTCTACTTTCTGAAGGCCCATTTATGTCTATTTTTATAAAGAGAATCAAACTCCAGTTTACAGTAAGCATATGCTTCAGTTGACATCTGTTTCTAAGACTTGGACGCTTTGTTTGCATAACAGTCACCAATAAATGGCCTTGTTTTAAGTCTGCTCAGTGAGTTGTATGTGGGTTGTTCAGCTGGGGATTTCAGTCACAGCTGATCCCCTACCGCTCATAGCTGATAGGAAGGGGGAAAATCCGAGAAGCCCAGTCCTATTTATTAATGCAGATTTTAACATTCTCAATGAACCACTTATCCAGTGCGATTCGGCAACCAAATCCTTATTTGCTCAGGCAGAGGAGGGGTTGTTCTTCAAAGTGCTGAATTAAAGCTTACGAGCTTTTTTTTTTTTTTTTTTTTTTTGGAGAAGGAGGGAGGGGAAGGGGAGAGAGCAAGGCCCTTGCGTCCACGGATCTGTGATAATCGGAGTACAATGAGATGGAATCTTTACGCAGGACATCATAAACCAAGCTTACATTTAATGAGTTTAGGGTTTACCAAAACTATCAGACGTTTATCATGCTCCAAATGCAGGCCTTTTGTGCAAAACATCTTGATGATTTTTATTCAATACTGCTTACACATCAGTTTAGAGTTTGGTGGAACAAGGTTGTGTTTCCTTCACTCAAGTGGTTTTGTTTCGTTTTAAAGCATCCCTGATGCCACATGCTTGGGAAATGGACACAATATGCAAATATTTCGAGATGTCCATGTGATGATCTTTAGGATCATTAGTGCTCATTAAAGAAGTTACTACTTGTGTTAAGCTGCTTCAAAAACAAAGTCAATCTGCAGGCTCCATAAGTCTGCCCTTTCTCCCCCTGCCTCCTAGAAGGCATGACAGCAGTTAAAAATATTAAAAGTCTGAGGATAGAGTCTATGTGCCCTTGAAAGTAAACCTCATCAGTAGGAGGCTTTGTTTTAATTCGCGTACTTACACAGAGGAGATCTAACTTTCATGTATTTGAAAATACAGCATTCACCAACAGTGAGCATACTGAACTTTTCCCCCTGAATTATTGTATAATATTCAAGTAATCGTTTATGAAACGTGTAACATTTTTTCGAGGGGATTTACATATCAACTTTTCCTAGTGGAGTCAACAACAGTAGCATGAAATGTATCTATTCCATTTACTCTTATCCAGTGCTCCTACTTTTTGTTCCCCTTTAATTTTTATATATGGTAAAAATTTCATTGAAGAGAGATTTCAGATGACAGGACTGTAATTTTAAACCCAATAGAAGAGGTGTAAGCAATTTGAGCTTAGTTGAAGCATAATCTTAGGTTGTCAAGAAGAAACCCATTCTCCCTATGCTAATCAATCAGTGTATCAACCAACCAATCATCTCTTCAGCTTAGCATATATCCTAAGGTTTGATATATCTATTAACTGCCCATCATGCAGCTGGTCTCTGGATGATGAGATTCCCCCTATCTTGGCATTTGGCGGCAGACGATGGAGCTATCACAGCCTCAGATAAATACCAAAGTGGAGATTTCAATCCCGTCCCTGAGTGCAGAGACAATCCAGAAACACTGAAAATATTCTTAGGAGGGAATACGCAGAAAATTACATTTCTCGACACAGTAGTGTGTGCGAAATTGTATATATTACATGATTTCCCCTCCCGAGACACAACAAAATAAAATAAAATTACTCTTTTATTGTGATTGGAATGCTGGTAATCAAAAGACTAGCTGGAATCTGCTGCAAACTCTTAATTGCAAGACAAATTACATGGACACATTTGAGTAAGTGAGAATAATGACCGTGGAGATAATAAATTTCCTGAAAACAAACAGAAGACCAATTTTATAAAACAAGGCACATAATCATTGTAATTCTGGAGAAAGGGGTCACCATTTCGGAAGAGTGTTCATTGCTTCCTGGCCTCAGTTCAGAGGTTCTGATATTAGGGGGCTGCAGCCCCTTCCTCCAGCCAGTAATGTTGGGACATGGTTTGGGGACAATGAGTATTTCTATAAAACTGTTCATTGACGAATAGAAACCAAAAAGGCTTAGATTTGCTTCCTAAGAGTTTGTGAATATATTGAAATCGGAATGAGGAAGATTTGTTTCTTCAAACACTGTGTTCTACCGAGAAGGTAAAATCCTTCCACAAAATGCAAATTCAATTGGTGATGTCTTTCCTACACAATTTATTGCTCAAGTCTCTTATTCTGAAAAGAGAACCATGGTGAGGTGTTGGGGAGCTGAGGTTCTAGGTAAAGCTCAGCCTCTAACTAGCTAAGGCTAAGGGAGACCCTTAATTCTCTGGGCCTTACTTCATAAATCGAGATTTCTCTGAAGCTCCCTTGAAAAGTAGTAACTAACTACTCTCATGATATGCAAACACTGTTACATATTACTTCAAAAAGTTACTGTTTTCTGTGTCAATTATGGTATGAATTTAGACCTCTACTATAGTACTTGCTTAGCCAAAATCTCTTGGTACTATTGAGCACCATAAACAAATGAAAAATATAACCCAGCCTAAATACAAAGGGTCTGGGTTTGTAGTCCTTTTTCCAATCATTTGTTGCCAATGGAGCCGAGGAGGAGGAATGATGGAGTTCATGGTAACGTGAACTCTTTGCTGCTGGAGAGAGAAGGAAATCTGCTTTCTGTCCTGAGAAGTCCAGCATGAGTCCACAGAGACTGTAATGACTTCTCCTCTCCCAGCAACTCAGCCCGTGCACTTTGATCTCGACTTAAAAACACTCATGTGCCCTGGTGTGGAAGGGACAGGAACAATATAACAGCTCTAGAATTTTGTGTTTTTCTCAACGGAAAGATAATTGTGGTGTCAAGTTCAGAGCCATAGTTCGGTTTAAATAGTATATTTTGAAGGCCCTTCTCAAAGAGTTGTCATTCTCAGAGAATACGCTTTGCTGTATGGGTTAAGGTCACAAATGTTATCAAAGCCAAAAAAAAAGGTCTAAAATTTAAAAAGAAAGAAAAGAAAGGAGAATAATTTTCTCTATCTCTAGTCACTTAAAGGGTCCATTCTGGGACTGATTCCAGGCCACTATGATTAGAGACCTGCCTGTTTGTAGATATCCACAGATAAACCCTGGATATGAGCACTCATGACACGTGCTCTGCTGAATGAGGCAAAGGGATTGATTTAGAGAGAGATGGCCTATTGAATGTGGATTGTTTGTTGCTGGCCTGGAACCTTGTATGCATGCACCTTTCAGGCCCAGGACAGCCTTACTCCCCAGAGCATCTGTCCTGTCTTCTGGTGATAATTGTCCTGCCAGCTCTGCAGATTGAGGATATAGATTAAGAAAGCTAGGGAAAGTGGATCGAGTGCAATTAGAAACTTATCCACACAAGAACTGACCTGTGATTCCATTTACAGCTGGGATCATGTCCGGAGCAGACACATATAAAGCTCAGCGTTCGATGTTGCAGAAGAAGAGCGATTCATTTTCTATTGTCATGATTTCCAGGTTTAGAACATTTGGCTACTATGATACGCAAATTCAGCATGCCTTCGCCTGCATTGTGTAAACACGCCACAGAGAAGACAGACAGGTAGTGAGCTCCCTGCCCTCAAGGGTTTTATGTTCAAAGATTACAAGGAAGCATATCAAAATGATTGTGTAAAACCTTGAAGGGGGTCTCAGCAAAATTTCTTTACCAGTGTGTGATTGATGTTGGCTCTTCTATTATGAGTTCTTTTAAATAGAAAACAGAGGTTAAAACTTTAGTGAAGATTGAAGGGAAAAGTAGGAGAGATAAGATGAGTAGAAAGGACACTGGAGGAACCAAGGAAGGGAAGAGAGGACGGAGCAAAGCAAGTGGCTCCCCTGGGGTCTCGGCTGTGCTCTGTCTGTTCTGGGAGTCCTGGATGCATTTTAGGGAGGCAGTTCTTTCCACTTAGAATGTACTGGGGCTAGAGAGGGAATGTTCTTTCTAACCTCAAGCACCAAGCACTGACCACTGTCTTAGGCAGTGTATGCCGGCTCAACAGAATGCCATAGACTGGGTGGCCTTAACAACAGACATTTCTTTTCTCACAGTCTCTGGCAACCACTCACAGGAGCTACAGAGCATCTCCCCAAAGGTGCCTTTTCCTACTTGCTGTTGGTGAGACGACCATTAACCAGTATGTAGCCCAGGAAAATCTTTGCAGGATTCTAGAAGCATTGTGCCCAGCCATTAAGCAGTGGAACAGAGGGGGGAAGAAAGCATGCACAGAGAGGAGAGGGTGCATAGTGAATGCTTTATAAACACTCTGAATAGGTGAAAAATAATGACCTCTGACTTCTTTGTGGTTCTTAACTCATGCTGCCACAAGATTGGTCATAAGGTCCATGTCACACTGTGATATAAAAGTATTAATTGAATAGGGGCTATCAGAATTTCTGTGTGAATAATAACTTAGGAATAATATTCTGCCCATTCAATAATGAAACCAAGGCTTTGCTAGGCTATGCAGTTCCCTTGGTGGGGCCAGTTTGGGTTTTTTTTTGACTGTGAGTTACATGCATTTTCTGTCCTCTCTTAATTCTTAAATATGATATGGGGGAGTCTGGGTGGCTCAGTCATTAAGCGTCTGCCTTCAGCTCAGGTCATGATCCCGGAGTCCCAGGATTGAGCCCAGCATCTGGCTCCCTGCTCGGCAGGAAGCCTGCTTCTCCCTCTCTCACTCCCCCTGCTTGTGTTCCCTCTCTAGCCGTGTTTCTCTCTGTCATTTAAAAAAAAAAAAAAATCTGATTCGAATTTCTTTAGAGTAACTTAAGAAGAAGGAAAAAATTAAGGGAAGGAAAAGATATGATAGTTGCTAGTATTATCCTTTGGGTTTAATTTTTGACTTTCAGACACCTGTGTCAGCTCTCCTCTTGAATGGGAACCCTCCCATTAAAAACAAACCTATGAATGTGGTTTAAGTTGAATATACCAGTGTCAGTTTCTTAGTCTTGATAAATGTTAAGATGGTGACAAAGCACGCAAAGGGTATCCAGCATCTCTCTGTACTATCCCTGGAACTTTTTACTCTTCTGTAATTCTAAAATTATTCCCAAATTAAACATTTCTTTTTGAAAACCCAGGTATGTATGCTTTACAGTGAACATGTTTGAAGAAGAAAGCTCTTAGATCTCATTTAAGGGAGCATTTCCTCGGTGTTTCTGCAAGTAAGTGTTCATTTAAATTTGACATCTGAAGAAGCTGATGGCTAACCCTACATTTATGTATATACCAAACAAGTCCCTATCCAATCATGCTGAAATCTTCACTTATCTGATATTGAATCAGAAGAAGAGGATTTAGAGTTACCTGACTTTTTGGGAATGCTTCCAGTACTAAAGTAAAAGAAAATAAAATGAAAAGAAATGAAACAAAACAAATCTCTTAGCATTTTCACTGGCCAAAGCATACTACATCTCATGCTAAGTTATTTGGAAGTGTGTGTTCTGTATAGGCTTGTGTGGTGTATTCGTGATCACGTAAGAGTGTCTAGTGGTTACTGAATTAGAGGCTGTCCAAACAAACTTAAAATTGTAAAACTTTTCTCCAAAGTGTGTTACTTCTTGGCTACACTAGTAAACAGTTTGACATGTATTTAAACATAATTCAGTTTTTGTAGGGGTATGTCTAATCAAGTGTGTGACTATATAATAGAGGAGATAGTATTTGATTTTTAATTTTTATGTTTGTTCCCTCTGTGTTCTCTGCTCATTGGATTTTTTTAAAAAATGAAAAGTAACCGAAAAGCGCATCTCTGTCTGTATCACTGTGCTTACTGCGTTGTTTCGCTGATGTTTTTGTACCCATCTCTTCCCCTGAAGAGTGAACTCCTTGGGAGTAGGAAAAGTGGCCTCGGTGTCTCACCCAATTCAATACACAGGGAAGGATTCAGTAAATATTTGTTTGAAGGAATAAATGGATGAAATCACATTCAAATGAATTACTCCCATTTCGAAGGGGACCAAATAACTACCTCTTGATTTGCTCTCTTTCCTGCCCTTGTTTTAAGATGGCCTCACAGTTTGGGCTGGTTTTTATCATTGCTATCATTCAGCTATGTATACTAACCTTTCAAATCCATAAAAAGTATTTAAAAGAAAGAGAAATTGTTCCTGTTTCAAAACCTATTATAATGCATTTTCAAATATGTCAGACACATCTTTGTTAAAATTAAACCAGGGATTGGTTTTGAGCGAATAGCCCTATATCCTTACAGACGCCGTGGATGGATGCATCTAAGCTGCTTATTATATTGATGGGTTTTGCTGCTCTGCAGCAAATGAAAACAGGCAGCTGCTTCCTCCATCAAAGCAAAAAGCAGCCTGAGTTTTTATTAACTGAGCGTTCATTTCTTCTATTGCCAAAATTCTTACACAAAACAAAAGAGCAGTTTTAGCACATTATTGCCTAACTAGACATGAACAACTGACAGCAACTGATAAGCCTGTCTGCTTTTCACAACTGGTAATCATTTTTGGAATAGATGTTTTAATATAGTTGAATATAAATTTTGTAATTTCCATCTACAATGGTACGTAAATTTATAGATCCAGTTTGTTGCAGGAGAATGAAGGCTATAATCACAAAAGCCTTTCCCGGTGTTGTTTAATTTTTAATGACTATTTGAAAACTGGGGAAGGAAAATGAAATCAAATGCATTTCTTTAAAAAATACGAAAAGGTGTTAAAGACAATCATACAAGTTGGTCGGAGCCATTTGTAGAAGGCCCTGACAGAGCAAGACTGCTCTGTTTACAGCAAGGACGTGCTTCACACTCTATTTCCACATTAGTTGCAGTGAGCTGCCCAAGTTTGGACCACGGTTGAAATTTCTGGAGAGCAGACTGTCATGTTTCCTGTGTATCAATGAATAAGGATGAGCAGGGAGCCCGGAAGGACGGACTCAGGCCATTTTGCACAGCCGAGATTCTCTGCCAACTCACATACATTTTTTTTAAGCATCTGAATATCACATACTTACTTTCAGATAGGATGGCAGAGAGGAGTTTGTTTAAAGTGGGTTGAGACCACCTCAGCATGCTGAGATGTTGCCATATTTAGTGACTCCATGTGCCTAATGGTGTTTCTCCTTTTGGAACTTGCTAATGGCAATTCCTGCTGTAACAAGGAGAAGGCAGGCCTTCTCCTTCCCCCCTCCCATCACAGGCCTAAGAGGAGGAATATGGAGGAAAGGCAGTTTTGAAACACGGGCGCACCCCTTCCAAACAACACTGTTAAATAATTAAGTTCTGCCTAACAAGACTAATACCAGGGCTATTTAATAAATGTACTTTGCTTTGGGGCCTATATCACGGACTCCCCCCCTACCCCCCACCCAAACATCATTTTCTCTCCAGGGAGGCTTTCGTAAATGAGCAGAGCACGCAGTTCACATGGAACCCAAGACTTTCCTCTTGCTTGGAATCTATTCCTCGTGCTTATCTCAAAGTGAGAGAAAGCTGGACTCCAAGGCAGAAAGCTGCTTTAGAAATCAAATTCACGGGGTGCCTGGCTGGCTCAGTCAGTAGAACATGCAACTCTTGATCTTGGGGTTGTAAGTTCAAGCCCCACATTGGATATAGAGATCCCTTAAAAATAAAATCTTGGGAATTAAAAAAAAAAAAAGGAATCAAGTTCATATATTATAGGTGACCAAGGGGGAATCTCACTCTCCTTACTTTGCTTTGGTGTGCCATGTAACAAGTGTGTGTGTGAGTGAAGGGGCTCCTTGCCTAAGATAAAGAACAATAACAATTATGTCTAATATTTTCTTCTTTGTTCCACTTTGGCACATTGCTGCTTTCACATGACCGAGACACACACAATCCTATTTTAAAAGGGAAAAAGGGTGACCTCATCACAGTGATAGCCTGATCACCCTACTCCGAGGACACTGGGCACAGCAAGGTCTTGAAGGAGAGTTTATTTGGAATAAAACTGGCAATGAAAATCTGCCTCTTTTTTTCTTTTTCTTTCTTCTTTTTTTTAACTATGAGGAAGATGTGCTGGTTTTGGGAGAAGCTACACTATGTTTATTTTCCTGCTAGGAGCTCTCTGGGTCTACCCTTGCTAGAAATGACTGTTCTCACTTTCTTTCTTTCTTTCTTTCTTTTTTTTTTTTTTTAGGATTTTATTTATTTATTCGACAGAGAGAGAGATCACAAGTAGGCAGAGAGGCAGGCAGAGAGAGAGGAGGAAGCAGGCTCCCTGCTGAGCAGAGAGCCCGATGCAGGCCTTGATCCCAGGACCCTGAGATCGTGACCTGAGCTGAAGGCAGAGGCTTTAACCCCCTGAGCCACCCAGGCGCCCTGTTCTCACTTTCTAATATCCTCTCTGACCAGTGGGGTCAGAGCATTTTCTGGCCTAGGCCCAGAGAGATTGCACAGGGAGATGTTTTTCTGCCTGTGCTTTCATACTTTGGGAAAATTTCTTCTGCCCAAAAGGTAGTTTGCTACCCTGATGAGGAGGAAATATGAGCAAAAGAAAAAAAAAAAAAAAGGCAGCATTTATCTGAGAACCATGCTCAACATCTAAGAAGAAAAACTGTACTTGAGGAGGCTGTCTGTTATTAATGTGCTGGATTAGCTAAATAAAAACACTGGCACCACTAGAATACGCAGATGTTGAACAGTCTCTTTCCTGAAGCTGTGAGATTGAATTAACAAAGGCAGTGCTAACTCAATTAAAATAGACATGTTAGGAAGGCTTGACTTCCGAGACCATTTTGAATCCTATCTAAAATATTTCGTGGTAAGGGTTTAGATTTGATATTATTATATTATTTAGATTTGCTATTACAGTACAAATAAAATAAGGGAATCTAATTTCTTTAAAATGTTGCAGGCTAGAGCCCACTGACAATTTCATAGCTTTATAGCATTTGGAAATACATAGATATAATGATCTATAACCATTGGATTTAAAAGTTGGAAGAACCCTCAGAAATCAATTAGACCCTTCCATTTTATTCTTGAAGCCAGAGCCCAAATATGATTTGTCCAAAACCGTAAAATTAGTTATTGACGGCCATGAGAACTACAAACTAGTTCTCTGCATTTCAGTACTAGCCATGGAGGTTGGAACAATATAAGGTAGTGATTAAGAAACCGGGCCCTGGTGGGGCACCTGGGTGACTCAATTGGTTAAATGTCTGCCTTCGACTCAGGTCATGATCCGGGGTCCTGGGATTCTGGGATTGAGCCCCACATCGGGCTGCCTGCTCAGCAGGAGACTGCTGCTCCCTCTCCTTCTCCCCCCCCCCGCCCATTCTCTCTCTCTCTCTCTCTCTCTCTCTCTAACAAACAAAGAAATAAATAAAATCTTTAAAAGAAAGGAAGGAAAGAAAGGAAGAAAGAAAGGGAAGGCAAGGAAGGAAAGGGGAAGGGAGGGAAGGCAAGGAAGGAAAGGGGAAGAAAAAAAGAAAGAAATGAAACTGGGCCCTGGCAGTTGAGCATGTGGGCTTAAATCGTGGACTATACCACTTCAGCTCTGTGTGCTTCAGTAAACCTCACTGTGCCCCTTCGTGGGCCATAACAATAGTACATCCCTTACAGGGCTGTTTTCAGGGTTAAATGAGATCATCCGTATAAAGCAAAAGCCCAGCATTTGCCAAGCAGTGAATGTCCAATTAGCAATGCCATTAATAGTAGTAATAACTAATACTTGAGTACTTATTTGGTTGTCTTCTAACCTCCCATCTATAGTTACAGGGTAGATGGAACCATTACTTCCAGAGAAGGAGATGGTATAAGGAGAGCCTAAGTGATTGGCTCGGCTCCTAAAGTTAATAAGCCCCAGAGCTGTCTTCCAGGTTGTGTTTGCTGTAGGAGGTGTGCAAGCTGACTGCGGCTATGGCCGTGGTGCATCCTGTGTGCTCCCTTCTCTTCGTGCTTCTGCAGCATCTTCCTTGTCCCGTCTTCATTTCTCATCAGTCCCCTAATTTCTCTGCCAGTGTCTGCTCTAAAACCGGCCATGCGACATAAGTCTGGAAAGCACACTCTCCAAAGACTATCTCTTCATCCCCACCACGGAGTCCTGATGGAGCTAGAACATCTTTAATCTTTCCCTTCCCTCAAGGAGGTATCAGAAGTAAAATTTAAGTTTTTAATTTTAATGTATTTTTAAAAATCAAATCACACCCAGAAATGGACCCATCTTGTAGTCCTAGAGGAATTTATTGTTGAAATATTTAGGTAATTTTTTGTGCGCCTTCTCTTCCTTCCACCTACTCACTGGCTGTCCTTTTAGTTCATTTGGCTTCTCCAGGAACCGAAGAAACAGAATTGCAAAGCAATTCATTTGGACCCTTATTTTTATAATCTAGAGGATGGCAGTATAAGACACAGGTTCAGAGTAGAGTCAGATTACCTGGGTTCGAATTGCAACTTCATGACAAAATATCGGTCTGATTTGGGGGAAGGTTTCTTAACCTCTCTGTGCCTTGATTCCCTCACCTACCTCATAATGCCTGGACAGCAGTCAGCATTCAACCCAGTTAGCACCCCGGGGAGTCTGGGGGCGGTGGCAGGCTTCCACCTGCTCACTGTGCTGCGTGACGCCGGCACCCTTTCACCCAGATGTGCCTGTGTCCTCTATGATCTGGCTCCACAAACATAGGGAGGCCTGCCCTTAATAATTTATTGTTCAGAACAAGCCTGTTAATGGGTCAGAACAGGAAGACAAGTATAGAACAAGCACTGTCCATTTTTTTGGGATTCTTGTTTACAATCAGTTTCCAAAGTTCTCACAGCTGGGCGAGCTTTCCCAAAGGTCAGTTTTGATTTGATTTTGTGGTTTATCAATTAGGAATCATAATCCCTGAAACTATCATAAAAATATTAATAGAAACACCTCAGAATAATAGCACTGGCAAATAGCAGCTGTAACCACAGCTAACATAAAAATTTTGCTATGTGCCAGGCACCGTTCTAAGTGCCTTACGTGCATTTTCTCATTTAATCCTCACAACCATGCTTTGAGTGGGTACTTTTACTGCGTGTGCCTAACAATTGAGAGAACTGAGGCATTGCACAACAGTGCGGGCTGAAGTAGCAACACCCCTCTCCTGCCTCATAGTTACTATTGACTTCATAATCGCTTCCTCTTCTTTCTTTTTTCTTTTTTAAGATTTTGTTTATTTATTTATTTGAGAGAGAGAGCACGTGAGCAGGAGGAGGAGAAGAAGAGAAGGGAGAAGGAGGGGAAAAGAATCTCAAGCAGACTACACACTGAGCCCAACCTGGGGCTCAATATCATGATCTTGAGATCATGACTTGAGCCAAAACCAAGAGTTAGAGGCTTAATGACTGTGCCACCCACATGCCCTAACATTTCATTTTCTTCACAACATTATTCACTGTCTGGAATTTTCTTGCTTATTGTCCATTGCCCCTCTTGAAGCTATTTGGGCAAGGGCTTTGCTACTCACTGCTGTATCCCCAGCTCCTAGAACAGGCCTGGCTGCCAAGAAATGTAAGTTGAATGAAGGAATGAATGAGGCTTAGAAATTTTAAATAGCTTGCCCAAGGTGGCATAACCCTCAGAGCCACTGCTCAAGCTAGACTCTTAAGTCCGGAGCATGAGATCTGGTTTTTTATTAGAACCGTTTATAGCTTGAAGGCCTTCTCCTGGACATAATCAGGCCCACGCCTGGTGTCTTCCAGATGAGGGTCCTGAAGCTCAGAAAGGCTAAATTACTTACCGATGTCACATCAATTATTAGTGACAGGCCCCAAACCATTCACCTACTTAGTTAGGACACAAACCTAAGTTATATTTGACGCTTTCCTCTCTCTTACCATCCCCTTCATCTAATTAACTAGTAAGTCCTGTCAGTGTACTTTCTAAGTATAGCTCACACCTTTTCACTTTTCCTCATCTCTGTGAACCATCACCCAGGCAGCACTCGCCTAGGTCATTGTGGTAGCCTCCAACCTCATTTCTCCCTGCCTCCTCTTGCCCCTCTTCAGTCTGTTTTCTTTAGGGTAGTAAGATTATCTTCTAAAATCTGAGTCTGATCATCACACTGTGCTACTTAAAATGTATCACTTATATTGAGATGCAATTTGAAAATCTTAACATGGCTTTGAGCCTCTGGGATCTGGCCCCTAGCTACCCCTCCAATCACCCCAGGCACTGGTCTCTTCCTTTCTCATGTATTCTGCACCCCCACTGACCCTATTTCCATTCCTAGAATATCAAACTGTTCTCCTCTTCAAAACTTTATCTCATAGGGCTCCCCTAGGATGGTCCACTCCCTCTATCCATCCCCTGCTTCCACCTCTACCTGGCTCTTCATCCTCTGGTGTTAGCTTGCATGCCATTTCTATTTGGACTCCTCCAAACCTCCCTTCCAGCCAAGTCAATCCCCCTATGGTATGTTCTCACAAGTACACTCTATTTTTTCTTACATAGTCTTTATTATGACTTTTTTGTGTAATTATGTATTTGTGTATTATGACTTTATTGTGTAATTGTTTATTTAATATCTCCTTCTCTAACTAGATGGCAGCTCCAGTGACCATGCTCTCTCCTTCCCTGCTGATCCATATACTGCTGCCCCCAAAATATTTATGGAGTATTCTGGAGTTCTCTTTTGGATTTCCACTCTGGTTTGAAACATTAATGACAAAGCAGAACTGTTTAAGGAAAAGGAGAAAAGGAGACAGAGTGTAAACACAGAAAACAGTCCAAGAGGTTTACCTACCCATTCCACATGAACCACTTTTCCTTTTAGTAACACTTGCCAGTGAATTTCTTCTTCCAGAAGATTCCACAAACAGCGTAGCTGAGTGTGGTGGCCTCCCCATTTGAGTCTCAGATTTGGGAGAGGCCTTACTTCCGACTCCTGCATGATGGACTTGATCCTTCCTTTTGAGGAGGGTAAAGAAAACTGCTGTGTGGATGGATATCAGCTGATCAGAGGAAAGCCATCACTCTGCTGTGAGAGCTGGGTGTGTTGTCCCCATAGGCCAAGTACAAGCTGTTAGATTGAAAAGCCGGAGTCAGCAGCCCGCTGGTCTAATGCCATCTGATGAAGCCTGAAGACTTTCCTCTAACGTGAACTCTGGGGAAGCAAAAGGCTCTCAAAGTGATCTAGGAGGGAGGACCCATGCTCAGTTGGAGATTTATGTCTCTTCATATCTACATAGTTAATTTTAGGGTGGTTCATCCCTCAGGCTAATAATAGATGTGTTGTTTGTTTCCAGATTAACTGTAAAACTTGACATTTAAAGTAATTCTATACTGGCTACTTAACAAACAATAAAAAAGTGGCTGCATACATAAAACAGATCACATTGGCAACTTTGCCCCTCATTATTGCTACATAGGCAGCTAGTTTTTCTTATTTTTGTGTTGGCTGGCTACAGCTTTCTGAAGTTTGTTAGATCCAGCAGACCTGTTCCAATAGCAGTTTCTGCAGGGAAGCAGTCCTTTGTTAGAAAGAAAATGGAATGAAATCAAATGACCACAGAAACCCAAGTATAATATACTATTCTTTTTTTTCTTCCAAATGGAGATCTTGTTTAGTTAATGCCTTATGGAAGCCCAGTGGATGAAGGAAGACTTTTCTCCTGTGAGTTAAACTATTTCAATGTATACAAAAAGCGCTGAGGCATAGGGAATTATAGGTTTCCAAATAATTTTTAAGGAGGTATCCTAATTTGTGATATGTGTTTAGGAAACAAGTTATCTAGAGTAAGTCATTAGTTAAAATGTCTTATGATGCTTTTTTGGGGACCAATACTTCAGCAACTCTAAATGCCACTTTGGGCTTTTTTCTTTGTCTCATCAGGTGATGTCAAGAATATAGCAGAAATCCCTATAATTGATTGAATAGAGCCCTATGATATTATTAATGGAGTATAAAAATCTTGAGCATAAGAAAAGCCTCCCTATTACTGTCATTGACTTGTATGTCCTTCTAAAATTTATTCTCATCACTTTTCCAATGAGTTTCTCTTTATTTCACAAAGTCCTTTTAGTCACTGTTCTTCTGGGATGTATCTTGAAACACCACCACTCAGCTTAAAGTATTTACATGAAGAAATGTACTCTGTGAGAGATAAGAATAGTTACAATGTGTTTTGGGTTCTAGAATTCGCCTACAAACAGTTAAATTCAAAAGAAAAATACATTTCTGGAGTTCAGGTAAACTTGGAGGTTGAACAATGCATTAAAGTCACTTCCTTCCAGAAATGTCACTAAACCACTATAAAGATACTTTTAAAACCTAAACCCACAAGGATGATAGAATGAGGGGACATACAACATCATAATTTTGGAAGCTGAGAAACAAATGGATGAGAAGTCATTGACTTAGCAGATATGAGAACGATAAAACCAAACTAATTCATACTTCTGAAACTTTGAAAGGCTCAGAAATTGGGGCATTTGTACAAGTAGGAGTTGAAGGGGCTAAAATAAGGAAGAATGATTGAAAACTGTTTATAAAGCAGTTACATACCTATTCCAGGCTAGTGAGTAACATCTCCCTCTGTATTCCCAATGGAAGAGAATTTGTTCTGTAGACAGGTTTAAAATGAAGGGTTTAAAGTTGAGGGACACCTACAATTGAAATCCGAGAGAGCACCAAAAACAGGCTGGAAAGACTGGGTGAGCACACACAGAGCCACCCACACTCCCTCAGCCCTCTTCACTTCCAACCAGCTTTTTATCTTTCTACGATTATGTTTAAGCAAACAACAAAGAATTACCAGATATCTGAGGAAAGCTTTTAATGTGAAAGTTACCAAAATCAATTAACAGGAAAAAGCAACATGAGGAAAATAGACTGTGTAAGAATAAGAAAACTTAAAAGGAACTGTAGTTGATATTTTCAAATAATTTTTTAAAAGATTGATTTATGAAACAGGAATAAGATGCTTTAAAAAAGAAATATTCAGAGAACTACCAGCAAAAATAGCATAAATGTGGGGCATCTGGGAGGCTCAGTTAAGTGTCTGACTCTTGGTTTTGGTTCAGGGTCCTGGGATCAGGTCCCACATTGGGTTCTGTGCTCAGGGTAGAGTCTGCTTGTGTAGTCTTCCCCCTCCTTATGCCCCTCCTTCCACTCATTTGTGCACTCTCTCTCAAGTAAATAAGTAAATAAATCTTTTTAAAAATAGCATAAATGAGAAGTACAATAAAAGATAAAGTTGAGGAAATTTTCAAGACAGTAGAAAACAGTGAGAGATAGAAAGGAGGAAAGAAAAGGTAAGAGAATTAGAGGATGAGTTCCGGAGATTCAACAACCAAATAGTAAGAGCTCTAGATAAAGAGGATAGGAAATAATCAATGAACTTCCAAAGAAACTTTCCAAGATCTGAAGAACATGGAGTTTCCAGATTGCAGTTCCCCACTGAATCATGGAAGTTCCCAAACATTTACTTCCCACACACTTTTTTTTTCAAGAAGCTCCTGGAGGATGTCTTGCACTGAAATGAGAAAGTAAACCAAGAAAGGAAGACGAAGGATAGAAGAAACAAGAGATGCGATACAGGAGAAGGACAAAGGGAGTCTGGAATGGTATGAAGATTGATTCTAGTGTATCAGCTGTGCACCAAGCACAGGGGACATTCAGTCCAGGCTAAGGCAGATCAGAAAGCATGAGGAGAGAATTCCTCATGAGGCTGTTAGAATACCTGATGTGAGAGGGGAAAATCTACAACTGGGTTTTGAGATTGAATAAAAAACCTTAGGCAATGAGAAAAAAAAATAGACAGTTATAAACTCCACAGGTGGGGAAATTATACATGAGAGAAAAAACAATCACAGTTTATTACATGGCTCAGTATTATTTCCTGGTCATAGTGAAATTGACAATGACTGTATATCACCAAAATTATATCTGTGATTGGAAGATGGTGATGGTGTGTGGATAAGGAGCGTGGTGTGTGTGGCATGAGGCGAGGAGTATAGATGAAAGTGAAATAAGCTTATCTTCCGTAGTAGGGGGTCAATAGATTCTGCCTACAACTGAAAAATCAAGAAGTGACATGAAACATATGTAGATACATGGAAGTAATTACCAGACACATCAACTAAAAGAATTGGAAGTAGCAGTTTCTGAAAAAAGAGAAAGGCTGAGTCAGAGGGGCTGCATACTAATCGTAATTATAATCATTTGTCTTAATCATTTTTTGTCTTAATCATTCTCACAGAATCCAGTGGCTCTTTAAACTCTGTATAAGTTTTTTACAAATAAAATCCTTTTTAAAAAAAGACCAATATATTTCCACAAATAGAAATGAGAAACCTTTTTAAAATAATGGCATTATTAAGAGGTAATTCACATGCTACATGATTCACCCAGTAATTTTTAGTATAGTCACAGAGTTGTGTGGCCCTCACCACCGTTTCAGCATATTTTGTCACCTCTAAAAGGTCGTCCACATTTACTCTCAACCATGGCTGCCCTAGACAACCACCGCTGTATATTCCGTCTCCCAGAGTTTGTTTATTCTGGGCATTTCATATAAGTGGAAACATGTGACATGTGGTTCTTTGCGTTGGGCTTCTTTCATTCAGCATAATGTTTTTGTGCTCCGTCGATGTTGTAGTGTGAATCAGTACTTTATTTCTTCTTTATTTCTTTCTATTGCCAAATAACAGTCCAGTGCATATCCATACCACCTTTTATGTTATTTATCCGCTCATTAATTGATGGATATTTGGGTTGTTTCTGCTTTTTGGCTATTATGAAGAATGCTGCTATGAACATTCATGTACAGGTTTTTGTGTGGACATGTTTTCTTTTCTCTTGCGTATGTTCCTAGGAGTGGAATTATTGGGCCATATGTTAATTCTACATTTAAATTTTTGGTGAACTGCTAAACTGTTTTCCAAAGCCGCTGTACCATGTTACATAGTTTCTCCTTATCCTCACCAACGGTTGCTGTTATCTGACTTTTTTGGTTATAGCCATCCTAGAAGGTGTGAAGTGGTATCTCATTATGGTATTGATTTGCACTGAGATAACTTTGGAATACATAATAGATTAGCAAAAATAAAATAAGTTGCCGAAACCTCATCTTGACAGGACTTTGAGGAAATAAACAATCTTATTTGGAGGTATAGTTTGGTACAAATGTTTTGGAGGACAGTCTGATATATCACAATGTGATAGGTATTTAACCTTTGACCAAATTTCCCATTTCTGAGTATTTGACCTATAGAGAAAAATCATATTTGGTGGGGGAGGGAATGTATCCTCATGATACCATTGTTTATAATTTCATAGTACCCAAAACTCAAAATAACTTGAGTGTCTCTCAGAAAGAAATTGGTTAAATAAATTAAAATGCAAACATAAAATCCAGCAGTCATTAAAAATAATGATGCAAGGGGGATCCTGGGTAGCTTAGTCAGTTAAACGTCTGACTCTTGATCTCAGTTCAGATCTTGGTCATGAATTTGAGCCCTGTGTTGGGCTCCATGCTGGGCATGGAGCCTACTTAAAAAAAAAAAAAATGACGCAGGTATATGTTCATTGTCATGGGAAGTTACTCATCACATTTTGAGTGGGGCAAAATCAGATTGTCAAATACTTGCATGATAAGATCCCCTTTGTGTAAAATATCTTTGTACTTCAAGAGCTTTCTTTGGAATGACGTCCAAAATGTTACTAGGCTTTATATACTAGTGGTGTAATTTAAGATGATTCTATTAACTTTGTTCTACATATTTTTGTATTTAATTTAGTTAAAAATCAACGTCTATAATTTTTAGAGAAAATTATAAAACTCTCTCAAAAGACTATGCATTTTAGAAGTCACATTTTTGTACTTAATCAAAGCTTGAATTTTAGTTAAATACCCTTCCCTATCATTATTTTTTTAAACCTCAAAACCACCTACTAAAGGCATAAAGAAATTCATTATTCTGGTGATTATATATACTTGGTGTAGAATACTGTCTTGGGCTCTTCCTTCAGAGAATTTTATTATATACTTTATTCTTTAAGAGGTCTTTTGCTACAGAGGTATGCCAGGTGTTAGGATTTTGGGGTTGTGGCAAAGTTCATGCGTGGGAGCAGACAAAAAGTTCTCCATCTGTTCTGGTCTTTGGGATAATTGCTGGGGTCCACATATTCTCTTTTCCCCTTTTATTCCCTTTTGCAGGAGAAAACATTAACAACTAATTTTTCTTTGAGTTCATTATGAGTTAGGAACTGTTGTTCTAAATATATTTCATGTATTTACTGATGTAATCCTCACAACCATTCTGTGATGTTGATACTACAATTACATTATTTTACAGATGAGGAACCTGAGGCACAGAGAGGTTAGGTAAACTATCAAAGGTCACTCAGCCAGAGTGACAACAAGCTGGGACTGGAGCCCAGAGAGCCTGGTTCCAAAGCTCCTGTGATCTTAATTGCTACACTCCACTGCCTTTCGGACTTTCTTCATAAATATGACGCCAAACACTTCTTCCTGGTTTACTTTATTCTCTCCCAAGCTGTCATTCCTACCGGAAATGCCACGGAGGCTGAGTTAGTTTACACTTGGCCAGACTTTCCTGCAGCAAATGCTTCTCTGGGGTCAGTGTCTTTGCTGTTCATCTATTTACCCACTGATTCCCTTAGGATTTTACTTACTATTTCTTTGAAATTCTCTTCTCTGAACTGTTTGGATTTCTCACTCTTTGAAGCTGGAGACGGCGGGGGGGGGGGATAATCCCCCCCCAGGAGTGGGGGGGGGAATCTCATTCGGTGTTTCAACTTTGCCTCCAGACCCATAAGAAGAGTTTAGTGTGAAAGCAGAAAAACATTCATTGCTCTTTCCCAGGAGGGCAGGGCCTTTTCAACCTCAGGCGGAGCAGGGGACTAGTTCCTTGCCTGACCTTTGAGTCTGATCCCTTGGGAAAAACCCAATTTTTATAAGGCTGTGGTTTATTCTGATCATAGGAGTGATATATACTCATTGTAAAGATACTTGGAAAATACAAGTGTAAAGAAAAATCAAGAGCACTTACAACCCTATGACCCTTTGATAACTGCTAGAGATCATCACTTCCAAGTATGTTTGTCTTTTTCTTTAAGGCATTCATATACACTCCTGAAGACTGTCTAGGTCTTTAAAAGAAATGATTTGCAAGTGATGATTTTAGAAAATGCCCATCTGGGGAGTTTACTGGGGAGGATGATGGTTAAATTTAAAGATGTGCCGAAGTTGGTAAAATTTAAATTTCTTCATTTTAATCTCCAATTTGATATTTCTAATTGAAAAAGGGAAATAATTGTGCATACTTGAAAACATTAGGATGGAATCAAAGAGAAAGGTTTAACGACCTCAGTAGTTTTCTTTGCTCCTTGCAAGTGTTTTTTCCATTTATTTGTGCTTCTCATGGGCTGCATATACATTGGTCTTCAACTGATGCTCATGAATCGTCTGAAAAGAAGGTTCACGTGTACAAGATCAGTTACCTGAAATACCATTAAAATTGAACTTTTAATATTTGTAATTTTGGTTATTGTTTTTGCTGTCTTGTTGTAATAGAAATTTAGTAAAATTTATTTGGGGTATTGTACTGTTTTTCTGGGAAAAGAGCTATCAACAACAAAAACTCATTTGATATGACATACCACAACTAATAATTATGTTAAGTTTGGTTCAGGTTGAAACAGCTTGTACTGAACATTATTTTTAAAAGCTATTTCTTAAGAGAATGATTATAGAGAATGATGATAGAACAGACTCCTATAATCAAAAAGTGTATCCTTTTGTGTTTTCCAGGCATCTGGCCATCTGAAGAGGTTTTGGCTTACTACTGCCTCAAGCACAGTAATGTGTTCAGGTACAAAGCTACACTTCAAAAAATATTTTTTAACGATTATGGGTATTACATCTACATATTAAAGATTACCATGATTACATTCTTCAAATTAAGTTGTTAAAAAATATAAGAAAGGAAAACAAGCAAGAATGCAAGAAAGGAAGGAAGGAAGGAAAGAAGGGAGGGAGGGTGGAGAGAAGAAAGGAAGGAAGGGTAGAAGGGGGGAAAGGAAAGGAGGGAGGGAGGAAGAAAAGAAGGAAAAAGTTCATGGTGAAAACATGTTTCTTCTGAAAAGAAATCTGGATTGCCTTTGGGTACTAATACTGCACAGCAAGCTTTTTGCTATATGTCAAAGGCTTTTGATTTCCGCTCAAGGCATTTTATTTCACTTTGATTTTGGGGAAACAAAAGTGAAGCTCCAATCAATCCTTACTGATTGTGAAGGTCAAAAAAAAGAAAAAAACAAACCACAATAAAGACATTCTTTAAACTTCTGCTAGGGAAATCACTACAGAATATTTGATAAATACCCCACAGCTATTATTTAAAGATGCCATCCCACCCCTGGTTTTAAAGGTATTTTACAGACCTAACGATATGTATTCATGAAATACAAATTACTATTACAGATTCATGCTACAGAAATAAAGGTTTTCAACTGTCAGTGGGCAGTCATAGATCAAACCCATGGATGAGATTTAGGAAAAAGAAAAAAAAACCTTTTATTGAAAAATTCTAAAGATGTTTGGTAGATCCAGAAAATATAGGTTTTTCATTTTTAATTCTCATTTTATAAAAGTCACCCAACATATGCTTCCTGAATAGCCCATTATGATTCCAGACAAGTCATTAGTGATCATGGTGTGTGTTTTAACGATATGTACTTACAAGATTGGGTCAATAATATGTATTTTTTGAAGCTCCGTGGGTCCATATTTACCAACCAGTCTATAATTGCTTTGAACAACTAAATACTCATTAAGTGCATTTTGGAATATGAATGTCCTTACTTGGCCTTACTTGTCCTTCCTCCTCCCTCCCTTTGCACCCCTCCCTCCTTCTCAATTCTCTCCTCCTCTCTTTTTCTTTTTTCCTGTCGAGGTAATAAACTTCCCAACCTGGGAAGAAGGAATAACCTTAAGGGTTGAAGCATATAAAATGAGCACAGGGCATTATTGACTTTGGGGCACAGAGCGGCTCGGGGAGCCTGGCATTTGCTCTCCTCCCAGTGCTTAAGCGTCACTAGAGCTCCAGTCATTGAGCAGTGGGCCAGGGTAGGAATGTCACACGCTGAGGGCTGATATCTGGGCACAAAGGGGAAGGTGAGTGCAGAGTGGCACACTAAACTCAGGTTTAACTCATCTGAGCCACTTTACCTTTGAGTGGTGAAGTCAGAGCCCAGTCATTGCTTTAGCCTCGGTTTGCTGGCTTAACCATATTATGTCCCTGCATTGTTTATTCACTGTGTTGTGTTGGGGGTCAGTTGTGATTTAAGTGTTAATTGCTAAATGCTCTTTGTGTAATCGTTCTTTATGGGGGCGGTTCAGCTTTCCAAAATGTTTCGGTTTGCTTTCGGATTTTTTTTCAAAAAATTCAGGATTGCATTTCTGTGTGTGTGTGTGTGTGTGTGTGTGTGTGTGTGTGTGTGTGTGTTGTGTATTTGACTATAACATAGGTATATACACACTCATATATGTTCTTCATTTACTTGTCTAACTGTTTTTGAAGGAATGAATGTGGATTAACAGTGTTACCCTTTCCTAACAATTATCTTTCGCTACTCTAGCCAGTTTAGTTCTAAAAGACAGCGCCATTGACAGGGGAAAAAAAGGGAACCTTCTCAGATTTTTCAGCTCAGCGGTGGTAATGTTGCAGTGAACACTAATGAGGGAACCCCCACTGATTTGCCTGCTTTGTGACTTTTCTATTTCATAATTATTTTTAAAACGCAAAGCAACATGAGGTAGCCTAGTCATGTCTCTACAACTTCCTGGTAGCGCCGTTCTTACTGCAGATGGCAATTTGTTCTTGTAACATATATATCTCTCTGACCATTTTCATCTAATTTGTATGGGTTCTACCATTTCTTTTCTCTCTTTCAGGGACCTTGCTGTGTGTGAGCTAGGGGGTGGCATGACATGCTTGGCTGGGCTCATGGTAGGTCTTTTCTCAATTCCAATCCCATTCAGAGGGAGGAACAAAAGGAAAAATGTTCCAGGGCCTCCAACTGCTGGGTCAGAGAACCGTCAACAGCATCAGCTGCGGTCAAGCTGCCGGGTCTTGAGAGACCTTCTAGATTGACTTACTTTCGGATCATATTGATTTTATGGTTGCCTCGATGAGCAGAAACATTTTACCTCAGTGTAGTCAATATCGCTTGTTGTGACATTCCAGGCCTCGCACAGTCTTTCTTTGCCATAGCGAAAGCATTTTTTTTTTCAGATTATAGTCCCATTTGCTAAGATACAGGAATAGCCTGGCGAATCACAGTTGGAGCACCATGATATAGCTGCTAATGTTTTGCCTGCATTATTACACCAACAAACATGATCCAGAGCGCTCAGTAATTAGATTCTTTTGAATTAGATTGGCCATTCAGGAACGTCGTTCCCCATTCTCTGGGTTCTGAGTCATGTATTCAGGAGATATTATGTAGCAGCACAGTGCATTAGACAAGTTTTTATGTCTCTACAAATAAAAGCATATTGTTACACTGATTGGCATTTGACAAACCTGTCGCTCTTACACAATGTGTCGAGGTTACAGCCCAATGTGCGAGCATGTCAAAGCTCACAAAAAAATTACCCTCACAAAGCCATCTGCCTGCAATGCAAAGTTATATGAAGGGCATCAGGCAGTCAGACAGAAGCAAGCTGAAAGGCAGAGTGACAGCCTTGTATGATGGCTCTACTAGATAAACAGAAGCCCACAAATGAAAGCCTCTCAGAATACCATCATCCGCTGTCACAATGCAATTACCGAACAGAATGATAGCAAGATAGAGGCTCCCGCAAATGGAATGATAAAAGTATTGACTGATTTGATTGAATGATTAAAATAATGCAGACATAAAATGAAAAAAGATTGAAGATTGTTACAGAGAAATAGGTGAGGAAGCATGATACTGAAGGCTTGTCACTCCTGTCTTCACTTCCACACAGACAAGCATATTTGCTCATTGTTTGCTGTGCTCCTTTTTTTTTTTCAGGTTGCTATTTCTGCAGATGTCAAAGAAGTTCTGTTAACTGATGGGAATGAAAAGGCCATCAGAAGTATCCTTATTCAGATAGAAAACGGGTTTGTTGTGTTCATTCCTTTTCCCCGGCTGAGTAACAATTCATATAAAGAAAGACAGCGTGGGGTATTAAAAAAGAATTCCCCCCACACACGTGATAAGTAATTAAGAAAAAGTAGAAATATATGGAATTCATTTGGCGACAACTGTTTTTTCTTTTAGTTCGATAGATTTTTTTCACGGTCACTTCTTGTGAAAGGAGCCCATGATTTGTGGACCACTCAAGGCAATAAGAACATTTGTTTCAGAATAATTTTCAGGCATTCTTATCCTTTTATTGTCACTGAAATTTGTCAATATAAAGTAAATGATTGAATACTTATTATATCCACTATTACTTGCAAAAACTAACTTCCAGCTTCATGTTCATTATGGGTTTGATCTTTCTGGGGTTTGATCTTATGTGTATGTGCTAGGTAGGATGGGACCTACTCTAACTGTCTAAAGATTACCTATAGCTCCCCGTTGGAAACCGCTATCAACTTTCCATTATTGCCTTTTATTTAGGATTATAAAAGAGATCTCTTTTTTTTTCTGCTTTGCTATTACATTTCCAAGCCCATTATATTAGATTATTACTAATATGTACACAGAGTTCCTGAAAATTGAACTGTACTTTAACTAAGAAAGCAAGCATAATTTGTGGCTACTTTAGCAATTGAGCTGATTTGTTCAGGCGTAGTTAACAGCTGTTAGAAATTGAGAGGAGAAGTGGAAGATATATTTGCTTTGGATTTTTGGATTTTTTATTTACATTATGAAGGAGGCAATCCACTTATTTGCATCTTTGACCCCTAAAATGGCAAAGCAGTTTCGATTTTTGTAGCTTCTTACAGAAAGCCCATTTTTAATTTTCTTTCTACCTTCACAGGATGATTGTTTAAAAATAAAATTTGCAGCAGCTCGATCAGGCTGCTCAAATAGGAGAAAGGAGGTACAAGAAGCACAGTAGCTAATATTGTTCAGCAGCGCTGGTGTGCTCTATAGAGCCCCACCCAGCTAATTGCCTGACAGACTTAAAAAAAAAAAAAAAATCAGGAAGGAAAAACAGCCAATCACAATCCTGCCCTTTCACACAAGGGAAAGAGATTACAAAAGGTGCTTCCTTTTTTAAGATACAGGATTTTAATCATGATCTTCAGACTGTCGCAAGTTTCTCAAAATATTCCCGAAGATGAGCCGATGTTGTTTCATTCACTCTGCTTTATTCTGAGTTATGCCTTGCACTGTATCATTTCACTGTGTTCCTCCTCCACATGTCAGGGAGCACAGAGAGTGAGAGGAAGGCAGGTATGCTGGCTCAGCCCCAGTGCATGTTTCCCCCCACCCCTGGCGGGGGTGGGGTGGGTAAAAAGGGGAAGGAGGATTGTTGGACAGGAGACGTTCATTTTAGCCACAGAAACTTTCAAATTGGGCCCGGCAACCTGAGGTTTTTCTCAAGTCAGCAGGTGTCTCATTTAATTTGTCAGAAACAAATTAGAACTTTTATCTAACTATAGGAACATCTGTAGTCAGTATGTAAATTTAATTGTACTCAAATTATTATTGAGCTAAAGTACAGCGCTTCCAGAGAAGGGAAGCAATGCTAATGTCATTAATTAGCACACCTTTGCTTTGAACAGCAAAGATGCCGTGCCAGCTCTTGAAATCAGAGAGGAAATCTCAGATTCTGTATTCACTCTGCTGGCCTTTCAAAGAAATGATTGGTACAGCCCCCTCCCAAGAAAATGGATTTTTAACATTTGGTCCTCAGAAGCTCAGCCCTGAGAGTGCTTTATTGTGCTGGGTTTTACAATGGGTTTAATATAGCGGGGTGCCAAAGGGCAGGAGGGGAAGAACTTTACAATGTAGATAAAGTAGGTCCTTTCAGGATGCAGACCAAAACCAGTAGTGTGTTTTATTTCATCTGGGAGGACTTTCCTGATGGAGCTCAGTTTTTACCATTCAGTCGTTCCATGTTTATGGGTTTTTTTCTTTTGTAACTAGATCTAATTTTTTTTTTTTAATTATGAGAAAACCTGCCTAAAGCCTTAAAAATTGACAGTGTGTTTTTTCCTGCTTTTAATACTAATGTTATTCTTGATTTGCTAACAGAGCTTACAATTGGCATTCGTTGTAAGCTGTTGTGTTGAGTGAGGTTAATATGAATGAATTTTTTTTCTATTTATGTGCCCACTTTCTGTAAGAATAACTAATTCACTGACTCACATACTACTGTTGATGCGTATAGATTGAAACAAATTCATTTAAAAATTACTGTTTACATCTCTCCCTTAAAATTTTAGGAAGCCTAAATTATATAGCAGTTGTAGGATATTACCCAAAAATTACTTTCTAAAAAGTAAAAGTGGATGTCAACAAAAAAAAGGGGGAGAAACATTGCCAGAAACCAGAAAATCCCAAAGCAAAGCTGCTAATTATTCTTAATGGACAAGATGAGCACATTAAGAAACAAATGAATACATCAGTGAAATGTAATTGAAAATCGACCTGGCAGTCCCACATCACATCTGAGTATTGGCCTGTATATTATTCTCATCATTTTAAAAATTATTTTCGTTGTTCTGCACATCTGATTTAATAACTCCAACTGAATCTTAACTTCCTAGTCTCTTAAGTTTCTAAGGTTGTAATTTTTACCTTTTTAAAAAAATAGCATTTTGATACTTCCTTTTTATCTTCAATTATTTCTATTTTTTAAATATGTAAAGTAATGAATGGATGAGTTCTGAACCTTTATATCATAGAAGCCTATCAACCAGTTGTGAGGTTATTTATAATCTTCCCTAAGATGTATCAGATGGATTGATTGTGTCTTCTAGGACTCTCTCCCTTGACCCTGGAAAGCTAGATGTTGATTTGAGATCTATTAAACAGAGATATCTGAAAAGAGATTAAGACTTAAGGTATAAGTGAATAATATAAGTTCAAAATATTTTCTCAGACGCATGGGTACAAGTCCCTGAGGTTCTCCTTAGTCCTTAAACTGCATTGCTGGGTCTAACCCAGAGCCCCCTTACCCAGGAGGTGCCTCTCTTTCCAAATGCCATTTTATCTGTACCCAAAGAGAACGAGAGATAAATTAGAAATGGCATCATTTGGTTCATCTAGTACTCAACTTCACCGAAGATAGTTTGAAACATGTTCCATTTTCTTTGATTCAGCCCTTTTAGTGTAATAAAGGAAGAAATCTCCAAGTGCCTACAGATAATAATAACTCACTGAAGTTCATAGCTGGTGATGACAATGACATGAGAACAGAGGGGAGAAACAGTATATGGACTTATTATTGATGCTGAGCCTCTCCCAAATCATAATGAATAAAAGTACAACACGTAGAGGTGAACTGCCCTCTCTGGTACACTCAAGCACGCTGCCTTGACCCATCCTTAGGAAGCATCAAGCATGTTATCTGCAGAACATGGCAGTGCTTGGTGACCCATTTCTCATGCTTCCAATCCAAGCATCTTAATTCCCACAGCATGCACATTCTGGATCCTGATCTCGAGCTTGGGATTCACCCCAAACTGGTAAATCTCCTGTGTATGTTAAAGGAGCTAGCCCTGGCTTGACATTATCTTATTCATCACCAGCATCTCCGATTTGAGTGACTACTACATTAAGCTCCCTGTAGACTGTGCAGCCTGTGCTGTGGATGGCGGAGACCTTGGCCATGCTAGGCCATCATCCTGTGTTCCTCTGATGTCTGCCCCAGCTCTACCTCTATTTGCTAACTGAGTCACTCATGGACTCCGTGTGCCTTATGTTGGGTAGGAGCTCAAGAAATAGCTTTGAAAATTCCATTTAGATTAAGTAATAAATTAATCTAACTAATTAATTAAAAGTAATTCAACCACCACTAATTGCATGCCATTGCAGGCTCTAAAGACATAGCGGTGGACAAGATGAACCAAGTCCCTGTTCTGGTGGGACACACACTATATGCCTGGGCAGGAGCACATTTATACATGCAAAAGACACTGAAGATCTACAGGGAAGAAGTTCTTTGATTCCTTCCAGTTATTTAAATTCTACAATATAAATTAGTTAGTTTAATTAGTTTTGAGCAGCAGGGAGAGAAAATAAAGGGTGACTGCCAAACCTCATTTTACTTACTACCAGCCTCTTCATCCCGCTGAAGCTTTTGCCTGAATTATTGAAAAAAGACTATGAACTGACTTGAGTTGGGCACCTACACAGTCAGGCTTGTCCTATGTGATACTCCACTAAGCCTATGAAAGAGGAACATTATTCCGATTTTTTGAGATGGAGCTCAAAGAGGCTAATTTATCCGAGTTCACATAGCCACTAAGTAGCACAATCAGCTTAGAAACCAGCCAGGTTCATTTGACCTCAAAATTTAACCATGTTTAACCAAGTTTAACTTGGTTTCACTGAAACCTAGAATGGTTTGGTGAGTATCATCATACATGTTCCTCAGGACCCTCAGGAAGAAAAGGCCTCTCATCCAAAAACATAACAGTTGACATTGCTAACAGGGTTCAAAGTACCTCCCCATCATCCTCTCAATTTCTTTGATAACGAGCGCATTTAAGAATATTTTGCAGCCATTAAATTGGCAAATATTGCCACATCCAGCATTTTTTAAATCCTTTAGAGATCAAAATGTACAGGATTTATATTATTAGTTCATGGTTTCCTACCCTCACCTTGGATGGTCCAGTGAAAATAAAGGTAACATACACTGAGAAAGTTATGCTTTATGGATCACGGTGTTATTATTTTAAAAATAACCTTCTTGCTTAAAGAACAGAACGAAGTCCCAAAATGTAGATGCAGACTACTGATAAGTACAACAATCACTAATTGCAGAAAGAGAATAATATTTTAAAAGATACTTTGTATGTAATTAACTTAATTATATTTAGATACAAAAAGTTAAAGTTACTTACTTAAGGAACTTGTTATTATGCAAAAAAAATATTTTTAAGACTAAAAGTCAACTGAACCAAAATTAAAAGGGATCCCCACTCCTGAACTATGCTTTTTTGGCAGAAGAAAACCTAGATGTAGAAACCTGGTTTCTTTTAGCCACAAGCGTTGATCCTGTAGCCCAGACAAGGAGACTGGAGGTGATTATTCTGTATCCAATTAATGGGAAATCACATTAAACCTTTCTTTGCACCCAGCACCTCCCACTGAAGACTTCCAGAAGATGGGTACAGTACAGGGAACATGATTTGGTCCACTCTGTTGAACACTATCCTGGACATATTAATTTGATTGGATTGGATGTCCTTTATCACACTGAGGTGACACACGCAGAAAAATGACAAAATGTATTATTAGACACAGTGCCAGCCAGAGGAACTGCCTCCAAATCTGACCCAAAGTGAAAGGTGGGGGAGCAGAATATCAGAATAAATCTCTTAAGGTATTTTAATACACTCTTGCCATTTCTTTTTTTCTTTGTATTTATTTTAATATAAAAACACCTCCTAAACCATGAAATAGATTTCCTTCCCAGCTCTAAAGATAAAGCAGCCTAAATACTGTTGTGAATTTTTTCGTTTAAAAAAAAAAGGCACCTCTAGAATAAAAATACGTGCACTTGCTTCAACCTGACCACCGGGAATCAGGGGTTTATAAATTGTATAAAAGCATATAGCGTTAAGATGTTTACTAAAAATTAGTAATAGGTTTTCAGAGTTCTATAATTTAACTTCCCTGTGACTATTTTATAAAAAGTATTACCTCCACTAACAAAATAATATGTTTTGCTTGATAGATTAGTCATGTACTCACACGACACTACAGGTGCACCGGGCGTCTTGCCGCGTGCGGTTGGATGTCATAGAAACGTGGAGTAGGGTGTGGCCGGAGGGGGGGCGGAGCTCAACCAAAAAACCCAAAAAACCGTTGTCAGTTGACTCTTCACTAATTTTGTTCTTCTCAGAATAAAGATGTCAGCTGTCCTTTTCCTCAAGACATTTCATTTGGAAGACTTTCCTGAAATACTTTCTTCCCAAAATAGACAGAACTGTAGGCCGATGTGTCATTTTAGTTAATCAAAACAAGTAGGCAAATTAGTCTCTTTTATTTTTTTAATGAATGTAATTTAACGGTATTTAATTTGCATACAGGAAAGTTCACTCAGAAAAAAAAAAAAAGTCTGCATTATAGCACTTTTGTAAACCTCCACAAAGCCCTTCATTAGGAGACCTAATTGATTTTTCCTACCCACTCCTGGGTGGGGGGAGAAAGCTATCACAGTACCTGCTTATTCACTCAGAGAAGAAATGGGTGTGCCTAATGTTTCAAGCAGAGATCTGGGTTAAAAAGTCCTGTGGCTCTGTTCTTGCAGAGAGATCTTGGCCAGTGCTTGTTCTGAGCATTCAGGAAATCTGTTTTTCTAAGCACTAGGGGAACATCGCTCCTCTGCTTGGTGTCGTCCTCCCCATGGGCCCAATTTAGTACAGCTTGCAGCCTTCACTGGAATTATTTTATTTCTTGTTTATTTAAACCTGCTTTATTCTGAAAGAGGAACTTTGTGGTTTTTTACAGCGACACATAGGGTATGCCATATAAAATAAATAAGTAAGTGAGAGCAGTTGAAATCAGGAAGCCAGGGCAATGTGATGAAGCCAGGATGAGAGGTCAGTACAGAAAGTATATACCTGAGAGTTCTGGTGGTTGATAGAGTTGGGTCATCCGCTTGGCTCTGGGTTGCACAGGAACCAGAGCAAGAAGAGAAACAAAAACAGTTGTTAAGATTTAGTGTCCAGAAGTTGAAGCAAAAGGGGTTGGTCTCACGCCTAGCTTTACCCAGTTTTGGAAACTGACATGGTTTTTCGCAAGGACCTGTATCAAGAGGACACTCTTCCATCTCTTCCAGAAATATGGCTTTTCTTGGCATGGGTCCTTTCCCCACTGATTGAAAGATGCTTGCCTTTGGGCTTGTGGCTCTTTTAAGCAAGTGGGGCATGGCACCTATGCGATAGTCATCTACACCCCCCCAGCGCCCTTAACCCTAGGCCCGGCCACATGCTCCCCGAATGTACATTTCACAGGTGACAAAGCTGCTGCCCAGGGAATTAAAAGTAATTCAACCTTTTGTGGTAGAGCCAGGGCTAGACCCTTCTTCTCCTACCTCACACTGTACAACTCTTATCTTTTTACTGAGCTGATGCATGTACAGTAAGAAGATAACTGTATTTGTGGACTTGTTTGTTTTTGAGTCAGTTGACAGTCACTGCAGAAGCTTTCTTAACTCTGTCCTGTAGACGTGAGAGACATCGTTGCAAGGAATCAGAAGGCTGGTGCATTTAAAACTCAGAAAATATCAAGCTGGTAAGATACCTTTCTGCATTAAAACATTCTGGTTTTTCTGTATGGATGATAATTAAAAATGATAATAACTAACATTTACTGAGCAGTTACTGTGGGTCAGGCACTCTTCTAAGCACTCTAAAAATATCTTATTTAATGTTCAGAAGACCCCGTAAGGAGGCAGGCAGGCATTTTCATTATCTTCGGCAAATGAGGAAAACTGAAGTATATTGAACTCGGGGTTGGGAATGATTTCAGGATTAAGAGTGTACAGTTTCAGTTTGGGGAAAGCCTTCCTTGGACCTCCTTATGAAGCCTCTGCTCCTCTGGTTCTCAACCCCAGAGTAGTGTTGCCCCCGGCGACTCTTTCCTTGTCCTGACTCAGGGGACAGGATTCCTAGTGGCATCTAGTAGACAGAGGCCAGAGAAACTGTTCCCCACCCTGCAATGCACAAGGTAGTGCCCACGACAAAGACATATCTGGCCCAAAATTGAGTAGTGCCAAGATTAAGAAACCCCACTCTATTCATGATTTTAAAATAGTCTAGGTATCCATTCCCTTTTCGATTCTGTTCATTCTTTTTTTTTTTTTTTTAAGATTTTATTTATTTGGGAGAGAGAGACAGCGAGAGAGGGAACACAAGCAGAGGGAGCTGGCAGGGAGCCCGATGTGGGGCTTGATCCCAGGACCCTGGGATCGTGACCACATTGTTTTGGTTGAGGCAGACTCCTAATGACTGAGCCACCCAGGTGCCCCTGGATTCTGTTCATTCTTATTCAAACTTGGAGAAATCCTTACCCTCAATCAAAACAATGGTATTTTCTGTAATTCTACATTTTCTTTTCCCTGACTATAGAACCTAGAAGAGCAAGTAATCATTTAGTACTTTTCACATGAAATACCTGTATTTGTGCGTTTTTCATTTATATATTGAACCCCAGACATTAGGCCTTTGATATTTTGAGTTTTCTCTGTGTTGAAGATGCTTTCCCACACCAACTACTCAGTTTGGGGTTAAAAAAAAAAAAAAATCAATGAACAGCAACATCACTTAAAAAACCTCCAGGGGTCGACATTGGGCTGAGGCCATGGAGTAGCAATAATTATTTTTCTCTGATGTCAACTGGTGAAGGTAAGGAAGTGTCCATGTGTTTCTAAATCCTGCAGGAGAATGTCAGGGTACACTGTGGCACAGGGGGCAGGATGCCCTGTGTTTCTCATTTCATAACAAACCAGTACCATTTCCCAGAAGGCCTGACGCAGGTCAGGAGAAAGAACCATGTGCTACCTGTGTCCTCATCATTCTTAAGGCAGTCTTTACGCCACAGTGAAGACTGCTGTACCCTTCTGAGGAGGACTTCATTTTGGGATGTAATTTTCAACCTGCTCTTTTACTTATCAATCAAAAGCACATTTTCTCTGTTGTCCTCATTTACATTTATTTAATGCTTAAGGTCATTTGTGACCATTTGAGTGTATTTTAGCATATGGAATCAGGGAATAATAGATTCAGCATCATGCTGTGAAGAGAGATTGTGTTTTTACAAGACATAATGTTGTTTACTGGGTGTTAATAATCACTAATTAATAAACATATCTAGATTTTGAAAATGTTCCATTTCGAGGAATAAAAAATGTCAAGTGTTTAACTTATGGAGTACAACAGTATTTTCTGTCATCTCTTCATAAAATAATTAAGTTATGTAAAAAAACAAAATATCATTCAACTCAGGATTTATCCAAAATGGCTGTTATCTCTAACTATATCTGTTCTCAAAAATGCTCTAACTGTATTGTCCTGATATGTATGTAGACATCTAGTCTATGTGTCAGTAGTCATTCAGGAACCTCCAAGAGGAGGGTTTTGGTTTGCGCTTTGTTTGTTTGTTTTTTTGTCTTTATCTCATATTAGCTGTGGTCAGTCTTTTTTCTTCTAACCACTATAAGCATTTTGTCCAAAGTCTACTAAAGCACTTTGTCAGAAAACTGGGGGATGAGTCAGGCCTTGAAATGCCTAAAACTTTTATTAGAAGCTACTTGACCACTCAACCTTCCAGAAGCTAAGGGAAACTACCACCAGTGATGTAATAATCAGCATTTCCCTTCTCTCCACTGCCTTTCCACCCATAACCAGTACAATGAGATGAGCACATTAGTTCCATGCAAGAAGAAATAAAAGGAAACTGTTCACAAAAGAGCTAAGATATAGTTCACTATTCTTTTTTAGTGCCTCAATGCAAATGCAGAATTTCTTCTCTAAATTGGAGGTGTGGAATAACAGCAGCGACAGATAACTGAGAAGTATTTACCATAGCTACAAAGCCCACCTGTGAGCCAAATATTTCTGCTATTAAAAAGCACTTCAAAGCTTGGCATGAAGTTTGGAACAGCTGAAAGTCTCCTGTGACTTTGTGTGCAAAGATGAGGTAGCTGCAGAAAGGAAGATCATGGTACTAAGAACTCTGGGCTTAGAACATGGTGGTTTTTTAAAAAGCAATGAGGAACAGCCCAGGAGTGTGAACCCCCCACCCCCACCCCAAACAAGCTCCCGTTCCCACTGTTCTGACAGGGTGTTCGCTCGGCAACGACCCCCACTCCTCCTGCCTCTACCGGGGCAGGTCCAGGCTGCGTGGGGGGGGGGCTGAAACTTTTGTTGCCCTCATGAGGGCCATGAATTTGATTATACCTTACTTTGGCAAATTCTGCGGAGGCATTTGACCATGTAAACGCATGCCTAGGGCGCCTGGTGGGCCTTGGAAGGAGCCTCTGCAAGTGAAGGACCTGCACACAGAAGCTTCAGCAGCTCCACAGTGAGGCCAACCCTGCTCCCCACCCCCCACCGCTCTTGCCTCAAAAACCCTCCTCCTTTAAGAACAAAACTGTCTTACTCCCTCTGTTCCATTTTAATCCCAATCTAATAGTTTTGTTTTTTAAAAGATTTTGTTTATTCAACAGAGAGAAACACAGCAAGAGAGGGAACACAAGCAGGGGGAGCGAGAGAGGCAGAAGAAGCAGGCTTCCTGCCATCCCAGGACCCTGGGATTACAGCCTGCGCCCAAGGCAGACACTTAACCAACTGAGCCACCCAGGTGCCCCATCCCAATCTAATTGCTGCTTGGGCTGACAGACATGTTCGTGGAGGCCTGGAAGCTTTAGCCTGACCGAGAAAGATAGAGGACACACACAGACAAAGCATCGTATCCATTTCGGCTCACAGATCTTAATACAATCATTTGATGGTTCATTTGTTGGTCCGTCCGTGCAGCCATCCATTCATTTACCTAATAGGTCCAAGGTATTCTGCCTTGGGGAACATCAATATGGAGTTATCAAGAGTAACTCCTGAACAAAGGAAATCGTGCTGCTAAATATAGCGAGAGAGTGGTTGAAAAAACGAGGATACTTACAGCTTCTCCATTGTTAGGTTTATCTGAAGCTGTCTTCAAACCTGTGACTGTCTAATAAAGAAGCAGTCGGAGCTTCTGACATCTGCGTGTTTCCAGGTGTTCCAGAATTAGTGAATGGCGTCACTCTCTGGTTAATATTAGTTAACAGCTACAATATTTTTTTTAAAAAAATCCATCAGATATACCGTGCTGTGATATTAAAAGTAAGTTCCTGCCTAAGAAAAGAGTTTATCTTTGTGTGAAAATTGCTATTGAATTTAGGTCCGGGACTTTCATTATTCTGTGATAAACCATTAATTTTAGTAAACTATGGAACTTATTATAACATTGAAGACTGATTTATAACCCACATTTCACCTTTATGTGGGCCCCCAGGACCGGCTATTGGCCCCATTGCCCTACTGTTTTTAAGATTTATATCTTTTAGGAGGCTCATTTTCTTTTAAAGGTTAAGCTGGGGGTATGAAAAATTATTTTAAAAATGTAAATCTCAACCAAGTGGGATCCAGTTGCTGATTTCTAGGCTTTCTGCAGCCTGCCCTCACTTCCTTCACTCTCCTCATCCAGTCTGGCTCCCTCTGCTTCTCCATGCCTTCTCCCGTGGCCTTCTCCCGTGGCCCTCTCCCATGGCCACCCAAGCCTCTGCACTTTCTGGACATATCTGGTCCTTCCCATCTCTGACTTTAGCCAGTTCTGTTCCCCTCCTCCTTGTCCTCCTAAATTAGGATGGCCTAATTATTATTTCTCCTGCCTTCTCCAGCCCTAATCTTGTCATCCTTTAGGTTTTTCTTGGCCTTAGACTAGTCCCACAGTCAGATATGGCATATTCTCTTATTCCTCAAAGCATGTTGTCTTTGTTTTCATGGCCATTGATTCATTCACTTCTTAACAAATATTTTGATCACCTTCTATGCACCAAGTGCTGTTCTAGGTGCCAGAGATGTAGTGACGAGCAAGACTGAGAAAGCCCATCCTTCTTGGACTTCACACTCTAGCAGGAGACACAGAGAATTTTCTTGCAGGCAGGGATTCTGCTTATTATATTTTTGTATTCCCTGAAGCAATTAGGACACTTTGTCCCTCTTATAGGAGAGGTTTTAAGATTGGGAGTTGGAGCCCCTTTTGAAGGACATGAATTCGTAAGGCTTATGGAACCAAATAACTTTTAGCAGGAGAGAGTCAACCTCTAGAGACTCAAACATTAGTTTATACATCAGATGGCCAACTTTCATTCAGAATAGGCTTCTTCTCAGGCATACACATGGCAAACTGACATTTTAAGTAGTTGTTTATCTATCCTTTGTCAGGTTGAAGAAGAAGGTTAGAAGAAGGTAACCAAGATAAGGGGGCTGAGGGCTCTCTTTGAGAAATTTTCTTTTCTTTCTTTCTTTTTTTTTTTAAGATTTTATTTATTTGACAGAGAGAAACACAGCGAGAGAGGAAACACAAGCAGAGGGAGTGAGAGAGGGAGAAGCAGACTTCCTGCCAAGCAGGGAGCCCGATGTGGGGCTCGATTCCGGGACTCCGGAATCATGACCTGAGCCAAAGGCAGACACTGAACAACTGAGCCACCCAGGCGCCCCGAGAAATTTTCTGATAAACTATACCTGTTAGTGGGTTTTGCTACAAGTGTAGTAACAGAATCTTGAGAATTGCTGAGAATTCTAGAGATGACCCAGTCCCTTTTCCTTCTACTGCTATCTTGAATATGGGGAAATGAAATTACCATGTGTGCTTTCTATTATGAACATTTTTTATTTTCTTGACAAGTTTAAAGAAGGGCCATGTCCCCTACAATTCAGTGCTCTGCACTGAAGAAACCAGCTCCCACAGGCGTGTGATCCAGTTTCTGATATTTTGTTGGAGTTCTCCTTCCAGTATTAAAATGAGCCAGATTTTAACATTTGGGGACATTGCGTTTTTAAGGCATCCTCTTAAAGGATGGATAGTATAGGCACTACCCTACTCTTCACCAAGATCAAAATCTCACCACCCAAATTCAATCAAGTTCTATATTGATAGCCAGGTGTGCAGGTTAGATCACTATATCCTCTGTGGAAATGCCTTCTAGGCTTAAGAGAAAAATCGTACTATCATAGAAATTTGTATCACCGAAGTTACATATCAAATTAAAAAGTCTTCACTTTCAAAGATTTCTTCACTTTAAAGTGAACAAGGGGCAATCTTGAAAAATTTTTTTAGAGTATGACCACATCATAATCCATTGCTAAAAAATAAATTTTTACTTTAATAATAGTCTGTTTTCAGTATTTTGCCATTGCAAACATTGCTGCAGTAAACACACCTGTACATAGACTATCCATTTGCAAGTATATCTACAGAACAGATTTTCAGAAGTGAATTTTGTGTATTCATATGACTCTACCAAAGTATTAATTACTACAACTTTGTAATATATTTTCCTATCCGTTAAGACTAGTCCCTTGTCATTATTCTTTGTTTTAGAATTTTCTAAAATCATGTTGGTATTTTTATTTTCCTGGTGTTTTCATTGTGATTGAAAGAAATGCAGTTTACTAAGCCTTGACATCTTGATGACTGAGTCTTCCTATTCAAGAACAGGGCATTTCCTTTTTATTTAAGTTTTTCTAGATGTTCCATTAGCATTTGAAATCTTTCTTCATTTCTTATGTTAAGTTTACTTTTGGAAACTAGTTTTATTTCTCTTATAAATGAGATCTTTCATTATATTTTCTAACTGGTTGTTATTTGAATATATATAAAGAAAACTATAGGGTTTGTGTAGTAAATGTTCAGTCACCTCCCTGAGTTATTATTTCTCCTAGTTTGTCAGTTTTTTCTCTTGAGTTTTCCAAATAAACAATCCCATCATCTGCAAGTGGTGATTTTTGCTTCTCTCTAATTCTTATACCTCCTTTTTTTTTTTTTTTTTACTGATTTTTTATATTCATTTGAGAGAGACAGAGAGATGGAGAGAGTGAGAGAGGCAGAGGTAGAGGGAGAACAGAAACCCCGCTGTGCTGGGAGCTTAATGTGAGGCTTGATGTGGGGCTCGATGTGGGACTCAGTCCTAGGTCCTAGAGATCGTGAACTGAGCCAAAGACAGATGCTTAACTGACTGAGCCGCTGAGGCACCCCTCTTATACCTCTTCTTTTGTATCTCTTATATACTTTTATTGGATAAAAATTTCCAAGATGATATTAAATGATAGGCATTTTGAGCCCGACTTTGTTGGAACTCCTGGAATGCTTCACCATTAGATCTGCATTAGCATTTGAGTGGAAATATATAGATATTTTTTATCTTGTTAAGGAAGTTTTTATTGATCTCCTTGTTTTTAAGAGATTTTATTACAAATAAATATGGAACTTCAACCCATGCCTTTTTAGCATGAATGGAGCTGATCAAATATTTTTTCTCACTTCATCTGTACCTATGACAACTCATATTAACAGGCTTCTTAATATTAAAGCATCTCTGTGTTTTTAGTCACTTGGTCACGGTATCTTAATTCATCTGTTAACATGCTATTGTATTCTAGCATGTTATCTGGAATTATTTTTATAACAAGTTTATCGAGAACTCAGATACCGTATAATTCACCCACTTTAAGTGTACAATTTAGGGTTGCCTGGGTGGCTCAGTGGTTAAGCGTCTGCCGTTGGCTCAGGTCATGCTGCCAGGGTTCTGGGATCGAGCCCCACATCGGGCTCCCTACTCGGCGGGAAGCCTGCTTCTCCCTCTGCCACTGTCCCCGCTTATGTCCCCTCTCTCACTGTCTGTGTCTCTCTCTGTCAAATAAAAAAAAAAAGTGTACAATTTAATGGGTTTTATGATATTCACAGAGTTGTGAACCCTCATGATCAATTTTAGAACATTTTCATCACCCCAGAACAAAGTGACCCATTAGCAGCCACTGCCTATTGACCCCACCCCCTTTTTCTTTCCTAGCATCAGGGAGCCACTGATCTACTTTCTGGCTCTATGGATTTGCTTATTCTGGACATTTCACATAAATGGAATCATACAATATGTGGTCCTTCATATCTGGTTTCTTTAACTTGACATAATGTTTTGGGGTTCATCCATGTATCGGGATGTCATTCTTTTTATGGCTGAATAATATTCCAGTGTACGGGTAGTACACATTTTATTTTGATTCCAGCATAGTTAACATACAGTTAACTACTAAACTAATCCTAATTTGTCTTAGTTTCATGTGTATGTTATAGTGACTTAACCGTTCCATACATGACTCAGTACTCATCAAGATAACCGTACTTTTAGTCCCATTCCCCTATTTCACCAATCCCCCAACCCACCTCCCCTCTGGTAACCATCTGTTTGTTCTCTGTAGTTGAGCGTCTATTTTTTGGTTTGTTTCTTTTTATTTGTTCATTTGTCTTGTTTCTCAAATTCCACATATAAGTGAAATGATACGGTCTTTGTCTTTCGCTGTCTGGCTTCTTTCACTTAACATTATACTCCGTATCCATCCATGTGGTTGCAAATGGCAGGATGTCATTCTTTTATGACTGAATAATATTGTATTGTATATATGTATACACTACATCTTTTTTATCCATTCATCTGTTGATAGACACTTAGGCTGCTTCCATAATTTGGCTATTGTAAATAATGCTGCAATAAATATATGGGTGCATATATCCCTTTAAGTTAGTATTTTCATATTCTTTGGTTAAATACCCACTAGTGCAATTACTACATTATAGGCTCATTCTGTTTTTATAGTTTTGTGGAACCTCCATATTGTTTTCCACAGTGGCTGCCCAAGTTTGCCTTCTCACCAAGAGTGTGCAAAGGTTTCTTTTTCTCCACATCCTTGCTAACACTTGTTTCTTGAGCTTTTGGTTTTAGCCATTCTGACAGATGTGAGGTGATAAATTAGTGTGAGTTTGATTTACATTCCCCTGATAATGAGTGATGTTGAGCATCTTTTCATGTGTCTGTTGGCCATCTATAGGTTGTCTTTGGAGAAATGTTGTACATGTCTTCTGCCCATTTTTTCCTTTGGAGTTTTTGGGGTTTTTTCGTTTTTTGTTTTTGGGGGTTTTTTGTTTTGTTTTGGTGTTGAGTTGTATAAATTCTTTATATATCTTGGATACGACCCTTTATCAGATGTCATTTGCAAATATCTTCTCCCATTCAGTGACTTGTTTTTTCGTTTCGTTGGTTGTTTCCTTTGCGGTGCCAAACCTTTTTAAATTTTTGATGTAGTCCCAATAGTTTCTTTTTGCTTTTGTTTCCCTTGCCTCAGAAAACATATATAGAAAGGTGTTGTTATGCCCAATGTCAGAGAAATTACTGCTTGGGCTCCTTTCCAGGATTTTTTATGGTTTCAGGTCTCACATTTAGGTCCTTAATCCATTTTGAGTTTACTTTTGTGTATGATATAAGAAAGTGGTCCCACTTTTTTCTTTTGCAGGTAGCTGTCCAATTTTTCCAACCCTGCTTGTTGAGGAGAACTTTTCCCATCACATATTCTTTCCCTCCTTTGTCAAAGATTAATTGGCCATATAATTGTGTTTATTTCTGGGCTTTCTCTTCTGTTGATCTATGTGTCTACTTTTGTGAGGTACCATACTATTTTGATTACTATAGCTTTGTAATATAACTTGAAGTCTGGAATTGTGATACCTCCAGTTTTGTTTTTCAAGATTGCTTTGGCTGTCTGTGGTCTTTTGTGGTCCCATACAAATTTTAGGATTGTTTGTTCCAGTTCTGTGAAAAATGACATTGGTATTTTAATAGGGATTGCATTGCGTCTATAGATTGCTTTGGGTAGTATAGACATTTTAACAATATTTGTTCTTCCAATCCATGATCATGCAATGTCTTTCCATTTGTTTGTATTGTCTTCAACCTCTTTCATTAGTGTTTTCAGAGTACAGGTCTGTCACCTCCTTGGTTAAGTTTATCCCTAAGTATTTTATTATTTCTGGTGTGGTTGTAAATGGGATTGTTTTCTTAATTTCTCTTTCTGCTGCTTCATTATTTGTGTATAAAAATGCCACAAATTTCTGTACATTGATTTTGTGTGCTGCAAACTTGCTGAATTCATTCATCAGTTCTAGCAGTTTTTTGGGGGGTGGATAGACCACATTTTATTCATCTATTCATTATAGACAATTGTGTTGTTTCTAACTTTTTGGCTATTATGAATAGTGTTGCTATAGACATTTGTTTAGAAGTTCTTATGACAAGTTACATTTCTCTTTGGTGTATATAAACATATAGGAACTCTATGTTTAACTTTCTGAGGAATTGTCAGACTGTTCTCCAAGTTGGCTGAACCATTTTACATTCCCACCAGCAGTGTATAATGTTATCTGGGCTTTTTGCCTTGATATTCCTCAATAAAATTTGTCCACAGTTATATTGCTCTATCTTTTTTAGATTTTTAATATCACTGGTATGCTGGCTTCTTAAAAGAATTTAGAAGCTTTTCTTATCTTTTGAACCATCTAATCTGGGTCACCTTAAGTTGCTACCATAATGCAAGATCAGAGCAATTTTTACCCCATTATTCTAGAAGTTATAATTTTTGAAGTTGGCAACAAATAGTGAAATTCTTATATTAAAATGCACTGTGCTTGAAAGTTCATAAGTTTGAAAAGGAACCAAAAAAAAAGAAAAATGAATGAAAACAAAAAAAAATAATGTTGTGATTATACATTTAATGGCACATAGTTGAAATGTGATATGAAATTAGAGTCTTCTTTGGAGGAAGACTAATTCTAATTTTTTATCCTCACTTTGTTTTACTCCCGTGGAAGTTAATCAGCTGTCATAATTATAGAATCAGAGATATTTGAAGTGGGAAATATAATTAGTACCTTTCATTCCAAGATCTGAAAACCCTTTACTAGTCCTTAGCCAGTGTAGAATGTATGGGTCACCAACTTAGGGGGTCCAAATGTTGGGCAAATCTGTCTTCCTTTTGGACTCTGAAATAAGTTTATTTCAGCTAAAATACAGACAAAAACACACATCCAGAGAGTGGGATCAGTTCTAAAGTCAGTCCAGAAATATATAATAAGCTGGAGCCATATCTCTCAAACTTTAGTATCAGAACCATCTGTAGAACTTGTTATGACATGTTGTTGGGCCCTATCCATGGAGAGACTAAGGTAGGGCCTAAGAGTTTGCATTTCTAGCAGGTTCCCCAGTGACCCTGCTGTTGGCTGGTCTGGACACCTTGCTTAAGAACCCCTGGACCAAAGTTCTCTCTGAAAGCTTCCCATTAAATTCAGTAGTGTTTCATTGCCTTAAAGTTGTCCCAATTTTCATTCATTAAAGCCAGTTCCATCAACAAAGAAAGAACAGAACCTGACTTACTGTCACCTCTCAGTTGTCTGTAGCCAATCTTACAGGTCCTCTGAGTTAAAAATTTCACTGAGACCTAACAGTACTTCCCGCACCTTTTCTCCAACCTTTATTTAGTCTGGGAGTGTAAATTAGTTTCACTTCAGGATAAAAATCAATGAAGTTAGGTCATCTGTTTCGAGAAATTTATATAAATTAAATCCAGTTTGGGTTAATCTGTGGCATTGCTTCCTTCCCTTAGTGATCTAGTGAGAAGTGGTTTTTGGTTTTTTGTCTTTAACTGAAGTCTAGTTGACACACGATGTTGTATTAGTTTCAGGTGCACAGCATAGTGATTCCACAAGTCTCTGTTTTATGCTGTGCTCACCACAAGTGTAGCTGCCATTTGTCCCCATGCAGTCTTATAGCACCATTGACTATATTCCCTGTGCCGTACCTTTAATTCCCATGACTTGTGCTTTCTGGAAGCTAGAAGCTTCTATCTTCCACCCCCCTTCACCCACTTTGCCCACCCCTCACCTTCCTCCACTCTGGCAACCATATTTGTTCTCTGTAGTTATGGGCCTGTTTCTGCTTTTTGTTTGTTCATTCATTTGTCTTTTAGATTCTATATGTAAGTGAAATCATATGGTGTTTGTCTTTGTCTGGCTTATTTCACTTAGCACAATACTTTCTGGATCATCCATATTGTCCCAAATGGCAAGATGCCATTCTTTTTATGGCTGAGTAATATTCCATAGCATGCATATTTACCACATCCTCTTTACCCATTCTCCTACTGATGGACCTTTGGGTTGCTTCCATGTCTTGGCTATTGTAAATAATGCTGCAATAAACACAGGAGTGTCTATATCTTTTCAAATTAGTGTTTTTGTTTTCTTTGAGTAAATACTCAGTAGTGGAATTATTGGATCACAGGGTTTTTCCTGTTTTTAATTTTTTGAGGAACCTTGATACTGTTTCCCAAAGTAGCTGCCTCAACTTACATTCCCACTAATAGTGCACATGGGTTCCTTTTTCTCTACATCCTTGCCAACACTTGTTATTTGTCTTTTTGATCCTAGCCATTCTGACTGGTGTTAGGTGATTCCTCACTGTGGCGTGATTTGCATTTCCCTGATAACGAGTGATGCTGAGCATCTTTTCATGTGTCTTTTGGCAATCTGTATGTCTTCTTTGGACAGATCCTCTGCCCATTTTTTGGTGGGATTATCATATTATTATTAATTATATGTTGAATTGAGTAAGTCCTTTATATAGCAGGGAGTGCCGTTAATTAATTCTGCCTTTAGGGCAACTGTTGCTTCCCTGAAATGGCACCCCCTTTAGAATCACTCTTTTGAAAATAAAGACATTGAACACATGGAACTAAAAGTCTCGACCTGTGGCTAAAAAGTATTCTAAATCCAAATCCATACTGGTAAAGATCTTCTGGAACATGCTTCTCAAGTGGCCCCTGACCCATTTTCATAGGAATTACCTGTGGTGCTTCTTTTAAAAACAACGTTCCTTGCTGAATTTGACTCTCCAGGGTTGAGGTTCATGAATATCAGATCACACTTTGATAAATTCATTTTACCCCTAGATTGCTGTTTAGTGTAGCAAGCCAGCTGAAAGTACAAAAGTGAATCTATAGATACCCTACTGTTTGTCCTTAGGAGAGGTTTGTTGTTGTTGTTATTGTTGTTGTTGTTGTTGTTGTTTTGTCTTTTACCTTCCATTTGAGGCCTTTATTCTTCACTTTGGACTCTGAATTCATTCATTCCTTTCTTTTCTTCTCTCTTCTGTCCTCTCCCCTCCTCTTTTCTTTTTTTCTTTTCTTTTGAAGTAGGCTCTATACCCAGCCTGGAGCTCAATGCAAGGCTTGCACTCACAACCCTGAGATGATGACCTGAGCTGGGATCAAGAGTAGGACACTTAACCCACTGAGCCTCCTAGGCGCTTCAGACTCTGGATTTTTATGGTGTCATCCTAATGAAGATGTGAATAGCTGTGGGAGGGGGAGGGTTATACAGAGAAGGGAGCAACTCTGATCAGTTTCTTGTCTGCATCACAGCTCTTAGTTGTTGGGATTCAACAAGGAGCCCACATGAGAGGTGGAAAAGACCTTTAAGGTAATCCATCAGTGGTTCCCAACCAGAGGTGGACTGTGTGACCACCTCTGCACCTGTCTCTAATTATGAGGGACATTTCTGTTTGGTTGTCATAATGATTAAGGTGTATTACTAGTATTGGAGGAAGTAGAGATGGTAAATATTCTACAGTGCCAAGGACAGTCCATTACAATTCGGAATTGTCCTGTCCCAAATGCCAGTACTACTCCAGGTGAGAAATAATTCCACACGAGTTGAGAAAAACGGAGATCCAGAATAACACTTGTATCTCTTTTATCATTTTATTATTCATAGCATTACTTTTTTTTTTTTTGGCTATGTCTGTCTTACATACACTCTTTTCTTCTTCTTCTTCTTCCTTCTTCCTTCTTCCTTCTTCTTCTTCTTTCTTCTTCTTCTTTTCTTTCAGTAGGCTCTACAGCTAGTGTGGAGCCCAAAGAAGGGCTTGAACTTATTACCCTGAAATCAAGACCTGAGGTAAGATCAGGAGTCAGATGCTTAACCAGCTGAGCCACCCAGGCACCCCATACACTCCTCTTCTTCTTCTCCTTCTTCTTCTTCTTCTTCTTCTTCTTCTTCTTCTTCTTCTTCTTCTTCTTCTTCTTCTCCTTCTTCTTCTTCTTCTTCTTCTTCTTCTTCTTCTTCTTCTTCTTCTTCTCCTTCTTCTTCTTCTTCTTCTTCTTCTTCTTCTTCTTCTTCTTCTTTATTTTTTAAGATTTTATTTATTTATTAATTTGACAGAGAGAAACACAGCTAGAGAGGGAACACAGCAGGGAGAGAGAGAGAGGGAGAAGCAGGCTTCCCACCGAGCAGGGAGCCTGATGCAGGGCCCGATCCTGGGACTCTGGGATCATGACCCAAGCTGGAGGCAGATGCTTAATGACTGAGCCACTGGCATCTCCCCTCCCCCATACACTTTTCTTTAAGTTTGTTAGTGAATTAACATTTTTACCTAAAATATTTCATTAAATTCTAATGTTAATTCTAACTGTTATTCTAATACAACTTGTATCATTCAGTACAAGGTAATGTAATTTAGAGTCTGCTCCATGTAAAGCACTATGGTGAGCTCTTTAGAACTACAAATATGAATAAAGTGAGGTTTCTGCCTTAGGCAGCTCAAGATATCCAAATGAGAGACAAAGACAGATACTTACCCAACATAAGACATAAGACAGAGTCTGCTGTAGTTGGGTGAATCGTGCTATGTAAGGATAAGAGAAAATCATCCAATCCAAGACAGAGGGATCTGAGAAAGGGTGAAGGAGGTGGCCCTAAAAATGTGATTCAGCACATGAAAGGCAAGAGAAGAAAAGCAGCTGAAAAGGGCAATATAGGTATGAAAAATAAGGAAATCATCAAAGACTTGGAGGAAGAAAAGATGTGTCCTCAGCTGTGGGTGGCTCAGTAGGTTAAGCATCTGCCTTCCCAGGGTCCTGGAATCAAGCCCTGTCTTGGGCTCTGCTCCCCAGGGAGCCTACTTCTCCCTCTCCCTCTGTTCCTCCCCCTGCTTGTGTGCGCGCTCTCTCTCTCTCTCTCTCTCTCTCTCAAATAAATAAACAACATCTTTAAAAGAAAGAAAGAAAGAAAGAAAGAAAGAAAGAAAGAAAGAAAGAAAGAAACAAAAAAGAAGAAGAAAAGAAAGGATGTGTCCAGGCAAATTGAGTTCTCTGGTGTGGTGAGGCCAGACCACTTAAATGAAGGTCATTGCGTTGAGGTGGAGGGAGGAGGCAAAAGGGACAGAGCATGTAAAGGGATTTTACATCAGGTGAAGTTCTGGCTTGTGGTTAGAAAGCCAGACATATATTTGCTTCACATAGTTTTCTGTTTCAGTGTTTTATTCTACAATAAAGAGGGTTGGGTTTTTTGCTTGTTTTGAAAGCCATCTCTGTGATTCCGGAGAAAGGCCAAGAGATATCCAGGCCTGAATGAGAGCAGAAACCAGTGAGCAAATTCGAAGGCCATTCTGGAGAATTGACTTGGGTACTAAAGAAAGGAGAGGAGTCAGAGCAGTTTGGGACATGCTACGTTTGTGTGGTTGTCGGACAGAAACGTGTGTTCTCTACGTGACGCTAACTGGCAGGCAGCTAAAAAGGAAAGGTCAGATCTCGGGAAATGTGCTGGAAGATGTGGAGACCAACATGAAGAGATTAGAGCAGAACTGTGGAACCGGGAAAAAAAAGAAAATGGTTAAGGCGAGAATCTTAGAAAATATCTGTCCTGGGGGCAGAGTGAGAGGGGCCGGTCAGGGATACAGAGAAGGGGCTGGGCACAGGAAACCTAATGCCAAGTGGGATGGCCCAGCATCCAGGAAGTTCAAGAGAGAATTTCAAGGAGAAGGGGAGCAGTGACCGTTGTGGAAGCGATTAGATGCGAGGGCGGGGGAGTCGATGAGAGTAGGTTCCTCTTGCCAAAGTGTTGATGGTGACTGGAAAGAGCCGAGTAGTACGTGTGGCCAGAAGAAGCAGAGTTGAGAGAAGAGGGGAGCATGTTGGCAGGCCTGCCAACACAGCCAAGGAAGAAGAATGGAGTGATATATGAGGGGGGGGGGGCGGGAAGCAATTCGATGGAGCACGGCCTAGAGTAGTGCTTCTCAAAGTATGGTCCCCAGACCAGCAGCATCAACGCCACTTGCCCCATTGGCACCCTCTACCCCAGACCTAGTGTATCAGAAACTCTGGGATTTCAGTCTGTGTTCTAACAAACATACTGAGCATTCTGATGCATGATCAAGTTTGAAAACCACTAAGCTAGAGGAAAAGGGAGTGGTTTAATCCTGCACAGAGGTGAAGAGGCTGTCCTCGAGAGGATGAGTAACCTTAACTTGTTTTGAGATAGGGGCAAAGAGAAAAGATGAAGACAGAAAAAATACCAGAGAGCCACAGGCTCGTGGTGAGGTCATCTTAAAGAACAAAGCCCTGGAATGTTAGGGAGCCGAAAACAGGGGTGTGCGTATTGAGCCTCCAGACCCTTGTCTCCTGTATGCTGTGTCTAAGATTTAATTCCTCTTCCTCTTTCCTGTCCAAATCCTGCCTTTAAAATCACATTTCACCTTCTACCTTCTTCAGCATACCTTCCCCAATGTGACAGTGTGTAATTATTTTGTTTCCCTTACAAATAAGACTGTTTCCTTTGACTATTTTCATTTTACTTAGAAACAGGTCCTCTTTGTCCTACCCTTCACAGCCTCCAGAGAAGTGCTGAGTGACACTGTGGTTGGACTGGCTCACAAGTTAGGAAATCGACAGATTAGTGTCCCTCTCATTCTTGGTTTTCTGTTCTGGATTTAGATTCCTTTCCCCAAGTGTCTAAAACACTGTTACAGAATCTTCTCGTATGTGGCCTTTTGAAACTCTATAAGAGATCAGGAAAAATGGAGGGACAAGTGACAAGTAAGGAAGTATTTGAAAGAAGAGAAATGATGCCCCAACTTATGTAAATACTATCAATGATTTGAATGGACCCTCTGTAAGGACTTTGAGTAGTAAGAGGCAAGAAACTGTGGGAAGGGCTCCTGAAGTCTGTTGCAAGGAAGAATGCCTATAATATCCCCACTGCTGGTAAGACAACTGGTCTTTGTTTTCTTTTCTTTTCTTTTCTTTTTTTAAATAATCTAAGCTCATCACATTTGGCAAACATAATCAAGATTATATCAGTACAGTACTTCTGTAATAATACAAGGAATGACCTTTTTAACAGCAGAGTTAAAAACTGTGACTCACTCCCCATTGAGGAGTCTACAGATATAATGGTAAACAAGTATTAACTGTGGGAGTATAAGAAAAGAAATGCCTTAACTCTGTAGGGGGAAAGCTACCTGTGAGCACCAGGGTGAGATACAAATTGATTAAACATGTTTGACATTAGGTTTTGTTACAAACTTAAAAGAGAATTTCCCTTTGAGAGAGAGAGAGAGAGAGAGAGAGAGAGAGAGAGTGTGTGTGTGTGTGTGTGTGTGTGTGTGTGTTTTAAATCACAAGGTAGGAATCCTATCAGAAACAGACTTGGCTTTGCATTTCAGGTTGACACTCCACAGTCAAAGCCAGAATAAAAAAAAATCTAAGTTAATGCAAGAGTAAAGGGAAAGGAAACTAATATTTGTTGAGCACAAATAATGCACTTTTACGTATTCTAGCTCATTCAATTCTTTATTGTTGTGCAGTGCAACTAATGTCTGTTACAGACGAAGGCCAGTGGTATTCAGCATCTCCCAGCCCCACTGGCCTGTAAGTGATGGAGCTGGTATTCGAACTCAGAGCTTTCTAGCTAGCTGTAAGCCCAGCCTTCTTCCTGCTGTGCAAAATCTGTTAGACTTTCCAGGCTTGCCATGCCTATAGCTATTAAGATTTTTTTTTTAATCATGAGGAATTCTGTGATGATGATTGGTTTTATATTCCTTTCTATAAAAGTGTACTTTGTTTTGTAATGAATTTCAAACCGAAATACAATTTTGACATCGTGGTGAAATAAAATGGAAATACTATACATTTTTACTTCAATGTCAGTACAATTATTGCTAACACATGGGCATGACTTGGGGATGAGAAAAACCATCTTTACTTGTCTTTGCATCTGAATGTTATGCTTTAGATTATAAAGTTCATATAGGCCAAGGGACCTGCTCTCTTTCACAAAACATTTCCTTTTTAGCTTTTCTTTAACAGTTTGTTGAGGTAATATTGGCATCCAGTATACTCTGTGGATGATTTTACAAGTTTTAAAAATTGTGTACACCTTTGAAATCATCACCACAGTCCAAATACTGAACATATTTCTCACACATAAAACTTTCTTCTTGCGCTTTGGTAATCCCTCCTTTCTGCTCTTATTTTTTTTTTTTAAGATTTTATTTATTTGACAGAGAGAAGCACAGCCAGAGAGGGAACACAAGCAGGGGGGAGTGAGAGAGGGAGAAGCAGGCTTCCTGCGGAGCGGGGAGCCTGATGTGGGGCTCGATCCCGGATCTCCGGGATCATGACCTGAGCCAAAGGCAGTCGCTTAACCAACTGAGCCACCCAGGCACCCCTCCTTTCTGCTCTTAAAGTTTCCTCCCTCTCCATGGATTTGTTTTCCCTCACCATATGTGAGTTTATATTTTCTAGAGTTTTAAATAAAAGGAATCATTCAGTATGTGCTTTTTTTTTAAAGTCTGTGTTCTTCCCATTACTAAAAATATTTTGAGATTCATCTATGCTGTTGCAAGTATCAATAGTTCTTTACTTTTTATTTCTTTTTTCACCAAGAAGAAAGTAACATTTTTTAAATAAATTTATTTATTTTTCAGTGTTCCAAGATTCATTATTTATGCCCCACACCCAGTGCTCCATGCAGTGCGTGCCCTCAATACCCACCACCAGGCTTGCCAATCCCCCCACCCCTCCCGTCTAAGATCCTCAGTTTGTTTCTGAGTCCAGAGTCTCTTATGTTTCATCTCCCTCCCCAATTTACCCCACCTCCCATTTCCTTTCCTTCTCCTACTGTCCTCTATATTACTCCATATGCTCCACAAGTAAGTGAAACCTGTGATACTTGACTTTCTCTGGTTGGCTTATTTCAGGCAGCATAATCTCTTCCAATCCAGTCCATGTTGCTACAAAAGTTGGGTATTCATCCTTTCTGATGGAGGTGTAATATTCCATTGTATATATGGACCATATCTTCTTTATCCATTCATCTTTTGAAGGGCACCTTGGCTCTTCCCACGGTTTGGCAATTGTGGCCATTGCTGCAATGAACATTGGGGTACATATGGCCCTTCTTTTCACTACATCTGTATCTTTGGGGTAAACACCCAGTAATGCAATTGCAGGGTCATAGGGTAGCTCTATTTTTAATTTTTTAAGGAATCTGCACACTGTTTTCCAAAGCGCCTGCACGAACTTGCATTCCCACCAACAGTGTAAAAGGGTTCCCCTTTCTCCATAGCCTCTCCTTTTCTTTAACAGTTTATTGAGGTGAGATTGGCATCCAGTATACTCTGTGGATAATTTTGCAGGTTTTTCCTGTCTGTTGTTGTTTCCTGTCTTGTTAATTTTGGCCATTCTGACTGGTGTTAAGGTGGTATCTCAATGTGGTTTTGATTTGAATTTGCCTGATAGCTAGTGATGACGAACATTTTTTCATGTGTCTGTTAGCCATTTGTATGTCTTCTGTGGAGAAGTACCTGTTCATGTCTCCTGCCCATTTTTTGATGTGATCATCTTCTTTTTGGATGTTGAGTTTGATACTTTTTATTCCTGGGTATTGTCCTGTTGTTACAAATGAAACTGTTAAGAATATTTATGTCCACATATGGGTATGTGGATATATGTTTTGTATGGATGTGTGTTTTCACTTCTCTGGGGTAAATAAATGCCTTGGGGTAGAACAGCTAAATCATATAGAGGTGCAAATGTAACATTTTAAGGAAACTGACAAACTGTTTTCTAAAGTGGGTATACTATTTTATATTCCCATCAGTGGTGTTATCTTTGATTCCATTTTGTCCACATCCTTGCCAAGACTATATGGTCAATCTTTTTTTTTTTTTTTTTTTTTTAAGATTTTATTTATTTGACAGAGAGAAACACAGCCAGAGAGGGAACACAAGCAGGGGGAGTGAGAGAGGGAAAAGCAGGCCTCCCACCGAGCAGGGAACCCGATGTGGGACTCGATCCCAGGTCTCCGGGATCATGACCTGAGCCGAAGGCAGTCGCTTAACCAACTGAGCCACCCAGGCGCCCTATATGGTCAATCTTAAATGATAGCCTTTCTGATAAGAATATAGTAGTATCTCATTCATTCGGGTTTTAATTTGAATTTCCCTAATTACTAATGATGTTGGGTATCTTTTCCTTTGCTTGTTTGCCACTTGTATATCTTTGATAAAGTGTCTCTTCAAATGGTTTACCCACCTTTTTTTTTTTTTATTAAGTTGCTTGTTTTTTTATTTACGTAATCTGGGGGTTCTTTATGTTTTTTTCTAGGTTTATATGTAAGCTTTATATGATATAAGCTTTTATGATTTGCAGATATCCCCCTCAAGGCTTATCGCTTCTCTTCCGTTCACCTCGTAACATCTTTCAAACAGCAGAAGTTTTTCATTTTAATGAAGTTTAATTTACCAATGTGTTCTCCTATGGATCATGCATCCTGTGTCATATTTAAGAAGTCTTTGTTTGACCCAAGGTTCCAAAGATGTTCTTTAGTACTTTCAGCTACAAGTTTTATAGTATTAGTTTTTATATTTAATTTTATGATCCATTTGGAGTCAATTTTTTTAATGTGGTACAAGATATGGGTTACAGATCTTTTTTTAAAAAAAATATGGATATCCAAATGCTAAGATACTGTTTGTTGAAAATACTCTCCTTTACCCACTGAATTATTTCCATTTATTTAGGTCTTATTTAATTTCTCTGATCTTTTGTCAGAATTATCTGTAAGTATTTCACATTTTATGCTACTAATAGTTTGAGGTTTTTAATGTTATTGTGAGTAGTAGGGAATTGGAAATTACAATTTCCAATTATTTGTTGCTCATATGAAGAAGTAGAACTGATTTTTATTTATTCATCTTGTATTCCACAATTTTGCTAAATTCATGTATTAGTTCTACTTGCTTATGTTGTGTATATTCCACTGGATAATCTACGTAGATGATCAGGTTTCCTGCTCATAAAGACAATTTTACTTCTTCCTTCCCAGCTTGATAACTTATTTTTTTCTTGCCTTATTACACTGGCTAGAATCTGCAGTGCAGTGCTCAAAAGTGAGAGGAAACATCCTTTTCTTATTCTGATGTTTAGGGAAAAAGCACCTACTTTCACCATTGGAATATGATACTGGCTCCAGGTTTTCATAGATGACTTTTTTCAGGTTGATGAAGTTCCCTTCTGTTCTTGGGTTGCTGAGAGTTCTTATCAGGAATAGATGTTAGACTTTGGCAGTGCATTTTCTGCACTCATTGAGATCATCATATGTTTTTTCTTTTCTAGTTCATTCATATGGTAAATTGTATTGATAGAATTTTAAACATTAAACCAACCTTCTTGTATTCCTAGGACAACCACTTGAACATGAGATCTATATCTATATCTATATATTGATAGCTATTTCTATACCTATAGATATTATATTATATATTTATATTTATTAATGTATTTTATGAAGAACTTTTATTCCTTGTTATACGCTCACTATTTGTAGAATCTGTATTGATGCCTCTTCACTCATTCATGATGTTGTTGATTTATGTCTTCTCCCTGTTTTCCTAGTCACTCTGGCTAGAGGCTGATCAATTTTATTGCTCTTCTCAAAGAACTAGTGTTTGGTTTCAGTGATTTTTCTCTATTATATTTCTGTTTTATAGTTCATTTATTTCTGTGCTAATATTTACTTCTTTTCTTCTGGTTATATTGAGTTTAACTTCTCTTTTTTGTTTGTTTATTTTTTTGTTTTTGTTTTTTTTTTATTTAGCTGGGAGCTGAGTCTGTTGATTTGGACCTTTCTTTTCTGATATAGGGATTTAGTGCTATTAATTGCCCCTCCATGCATCCCACAAATTTTATATGTTGTAATCATTTTCATTCAATTAAAAATATTTTTCAGTTTCTGTTTTGATTTCTTCTTTGGATGCTCTGTTATTTGTAAGTGAATTATTTATTTTCCAAGTATTTAGAGATTTTACAGAAAATATTGATTTCTAATTTAATTCCATAGTGGGCAGGAACTTTTTTAAAAATTTTATTTCTTTACTTATTTATTTATTTGAGAGGAAGAGAGAGAGGGACAGGGGAGCAGCAGAGGGAGAGGGAAAAGCAGACTCCATGCTGAGTGTGGAGTCTGACACAGGGCTCGGTCCCACCACCCTGAGATCATAACCTGAGTCAAAACCAAGAGTTGGATGCTTAACTGACTGAGCCACCCAGGTGCCCCAGGGAACATATATTTTTTAAAAAGATTTATTTATTTATTCGACAGAGAGATCACAAGTAGGCAGAGAGGCAGGCAGAGAGAGGAGGAAGCAGGCTTCCTGCTGAGCAGAGAGCCCAATGTGGGCCTCGATCCCCAGACCCTGAGATCATGACCTGAGCCAAAGGCAGAGGCTCCAACCCACTGAGCCACCCAGGTGCCCAAAATATTTTCATATGACAGAAATTCCTTTAAATTATTGAACATTAAAATATGACCCCAAAATGGTGTGTTTTGGTGAATGCTCCATATCTAGTTGGGAAAAAAAGGTGTATTCTGCTATTATTGGGTGGAGTGTTCTGTCAATATCAATTAAGTCATGTTAGTTAATAGCATTCTTAAAATCATCTATAACTTTGATTATTTTCTGTCTAATTCAATTAATTATTGAGAGAAGAGTATTGAAATTTCTCATTATAACTGGTTTTGTCTATGTTTTCTTACAGTAATACCCATTTGGGCTTCAAATTAGAAGCTCTGTTACTCTGTTTATAAACATTTAGAAGTGTTACGTCTGCTTCTTGAATTGGTCCTTTAACATTGCAATGTGATCCTTTTTACATCCTGTAATATTCTTTGCTCTGAAATCTACCATCTAGCTTTCATATAGCCACTCTGGCATTCTTTGGACTAGTGTTGCTTGGTATGACGTCTGCTTTTAATCTATTTATGCTTCACATTTAAAATAAATTTACTTTGTATGCCACACATAATTCCATCTAGCATTTTAATCCAGTCTGACACTCTTTGCCTTTTAACTGGGAGCATTTAAACCATTTTCACTTAGTACAAGTACTGATATGGTTAGATTTAAATCATTTTATTTTTCGTTTTCTGTTGACTCCATCTGTCCTTTCTTCTTCTTTTCGTTTTTCTCTGCCTCCCTTGATAAATGAGTAGATTTTATTATTCTAGTTTTTCTCCTTTGTTGACTTATTAGCTGTAATTGTGTTTAGTTGTTTTAGTAGTTGCTTTAGGTTTTATAGCATTCATCTTTAACTTACCACATACTATCAAGTGATGTACCACTTCATCTACACTATAAAAACCTTATCACAGTATACTTACGTTGCTCCCCTCCCAGTCTTTATGCTATTGCCCTATATTTTACTTATGTATATGTTATAAGTATTTGTTATTTAACCAATCAGTAATATTTCAAATAATAAGACAAAAAATATTACATATTTGCCCGCATAGTTAAAATTTTGGGTTCTCGTCATTTCTTTCTGTTGATCTATATTTTTGTCTGGTATGATTATTCTTCTGCCTGAAGGACTTCCTTTACATTTCTGTGGTGTAGATCTGCTGGTGATTAATTTTTTCAGCTTTTGTATGTCTGAAAACATCTATTTCATCTTTCTTCATCTTAACTCGCTATAAAATTCTAGGTTAAGGGTTCTTATTTTCATTTCAGACTTTAAGGATATCAGTCCCCTGTCTTCTGACTTGCCCATTATTCACAAGAAACATGCTGTCATTCTTACCTTTATTTATATATGTTTTTCTTTTCCTCTGGGTGTTTTAAAGATTTTCTGTTCACCACTGCTTTTGGGCAATTTGGTTAGATTATTTGTACCTTGTAGTTTTAGTCATGTTTCTTGTGCTTGGAGTTTCTTGAAATCTCTTGATCTGTAGGGTACTAATTTTCATTAAATTTGAAAACATTTCAGCCCTTATTTCTGAAAATGTTTTTTTCTGGACCTCCCCTACCTTTGGAGACTCTAGTTACACATATATGAGATCACTTAACTTTGCCCCACAGCTCATTCACTGATCTTCTTTTAATTTATTTCATTCTTTGTTTCCATCTATATTTCATTTTGGATAGTTTCTATAACTTCATTTTCAAGTTCATTTATCTTTTCTACAATGTCTAATCTGTTGTTAATTCCACCCAATGTATTTTTCCTCTCAGACATTGTAGTTTTCATTTTCAGAATTTTGATTTAGGACTTTAAAAGTATCTTTCTTGTCTCTATTCACTTTTTTTAGATACAGTGGATCTCATTATGGTAACTATTTTAATGTTCTTCTTTGTTAATTCTAACATCTGTGTTAGGTTTAAGCTGGCTTTGGTTGTTTGATTTGTCTCCATATGGGTTGTATTATTTCAGTTCTTTGCATTCCTGGTAATCTTTGACTATATGCCAGGTATTTTTTATTTATTTATTTTTTTTAGAGAGGGAGGGGGACAGGCAGCAGGAGAGGCAGGAGATTCCCAGGCAGGCTCCACACCCAGCACAGAATCCAACACAAGGCTCAGTCTCATGACCCTGAGATCATGACCTGAGCTGAAATCAAGAGCAGGATGTTTAACCAACTAAGTCACCCAGTTGCCCCCAAGTATTTTATATTTTACCTTCTTGAATCTGGATGTTTTTATATTCCTGTAAATGTTTCTGAATTTTGTTCTGGGTCACAGTTAAATTATTTTGAAATAACTTAAAATAAGAAAGGGAAAAAGGAGTAGAGCATGTATGCAAAGGAGTAATTAAAATGATTGGCTGTGGGAAGTAAGCTAGGTAAGGAGGGAAGATAAACATTATGGAAGAGAAATAGGGTCATGGTGATGGGACTAGTAGATTGTTGGCCAGAGGCACCAAAGAATGGTTGGGATTAGAGTACCTTCTGGAAGGGATGAGCTATGAAAGCATTGGTCAGAGAGTAGGTCAGGGTTTCAGTTATCAAAAAAAACAAGGAACAAATAGGCCATACACTGGAGCCAGTCAGTGCACTGTATGTTACTGACCTGCAGTGGGGTGAGTTCACAAATTGAAAGTGAATGTTTAGAAACGCTGCTGTGATATCCAATCATATGATCAGTGGACCTGTGTTTAGAATGTCTTGGCTTTTAAAATCTCATTTGCCTATTAATTTTTACTATATTTTATGAAACTGTTGATCTGCAACAGATTGGATATAAACAACAACACAAAAAATCTGGTTCTTCTCCATAACTAAAGTACTGCCCTAGATGATCGTCCCATGAGTTATCTGAGAAGGGTGGAGGGCAAGGTTATTGGAAGAGGAGAGTTGGAAGGACCAGCACCTTGAATATAGAAGTCACCATCACCAGTTGCCCTCCAAGATGGAAAGCCTCATGATTGCACAGCTCCAGAGGGTGTTCTTCTCACTGTATACTACATGAACACCGCAAATCCAGAATACAGTGTAAATGGAGCTCTGTGAGTGTTCAAGAAGGTGGCCATTGTTATCTCCATTTTACAGATGGGAAAGCAAACTCCAAGTTCACATAGCCAGTCAAGGAAGGACTTACTTTGAACTTTGAACTTAGGTTTGTCTGTCACACCAAAGCTGGACTGTGTTTTATATACCACTCTTTGTCATGTGCTTACAGTTAGGGGGACAGCATAGCCCTAAGTCTCAAGAGAACTAGGAAAAAATGTTTTCTGGGAATGTGTTGTGGTCCACATGGCCAAACAGTGCATTTCAGTTTCTTTTAGAACCACTCTTGGTACATCTGTGGTGGTAATCCATAGCCAGTTGCTGCCTAGACCCCGTCTCTCCATTTGTCTTTGTTGAACCAAGAGGCAGAAGCTCCTCAGGAATCCAATATCCAGTCCCCACCACAGGGTTTCCTATACTTTCTGTGAATGTGCTTTAGTAATTACTTGGGTATTAGAAACATTTTCTAAGTAATGGTTTATGGAATGGTAAGATTATAAGTATTTTTAACACTTTTCTCTTTTTCCCAAAATTTGTGTAATGGGTACATTATTTTTATGATTTGAAAAAGTCAAGTATAGATCTGTATTTTAAACCGGATTGTTCATGTAGAAACTCTCTAAGACTCAGGTCTCTGATGAGGGCTGAACAGACCTGGTTTCCCCCTGAGCCCAAGTCCCAGTTGCACTGGAGACCTCAGTTGGTTTTGGTCATGTCCCATTCTCTCCGGGTACATGGAGTTTCTGAGGACTTAATGGAAAAACAAAGTAAGCATTAATCTCTTGGGGATTCCCTGGTTTCCTCCATTCCTGGTCTCTCCAGTAGGTCTAAGCAAATACAACAGTAGAGTTAATTTTTAAAGCTTGTTCAAGTGTGACAGGAAGACAGGTTCTTCTGGAAAGCACTCCCTGCAACTCGAAGTCTGTATGCTTACACAACACATAGGACACATTATCAGAATTGTGGGTATATGTGTCCACATGTCCTGCGAGGCTGCCATCAAGAAGGCATGGCCCATGGCCCAGCCCAGGGCTGGCCACATAGTAGGTGCTCAGTAACAGTGAGTCAAATGATTGAATGGGCAACTGATGCTCGGTCTGCATACATATTTTCATGGTGATGTGTTCACTCTTTTCTACCTTAAGAAATTCACTAGCTCTAATGTTTGTTAGTGTACATGGGAAGAACTTTTGGACTTACCAGAGTAAGACTTATTTTTATATTCAAACATATGGCTTTTCACTCTGGGAAGATATAGAAGAAATAAAGAACCCACCAAGTTAAACAAATATAACTGGACAGGGTAGGATATGCTCACTCAGTTTAGTTTTAAATAATAATCAAAATGGAAAAGAAGAGCACAATTTTCCTTTGAAAAATAGCACTGCAAATCAGTTTTGATGTGCAGAGAGGAATCATTAAAATACTTTAATATGGTAACATGCTAATCATCACAATTACTAATTAAAAGTAACTTAAAATCTTTCATTGGCTTCCCAAGCACAACTAGAATTTTTAAATATGTGTTATTAATTATTATTATTAATCTGAGATTTAAAACCTGATCCTCTTTGAGGAGACTAAGTGTCAAGATGAGTGAGTTTTCAAATGTGCCTAAAATGAGGAGTACCAAATGAAGTTGGCTTTTTTTTCTTCCTTCTTGCCAAATCACTCATTTTGTCAATAAGAAATGCAACTGACATGCCAGGCAAGATAGATATACTAAGGTTCAAATAATTTCTTTTTATAAATCTGCATTCCAGTTAGATGGGGAATACTTTAATCTCAATATGTACCTCACTGATGTTAAGAGTCTAGACTCATTATAATGACTATGGCAAAAATAAGATATTTTTCCCCAGTTCATCTACAAAAAAAACTATAAAGACTAGCACAAGCTTAACTATTGCATCTAAATAGAGAATTCTTCCTCTTCTAGATTTGAAGACTAAATGAAATACAGAGCAGACAGTTCTATCCCTAGTTTTTTTATTATACCTTTTGAAATAATTTGTATATACCTTTTAAATAATTTCAAGTGCCACAAAAAAATAATGTTAATAGCTCAAAATCAAAAGTTAAAAAAAAACCAAGTATAATTTTTTTAAATCTTTTTCTCCTCAAGCGTTTTACGATGGGATAATGAGACAGATGTCTCTCAACTGGAAGGACATTTTGACATTGTTATGTGTGCTGACTGGTAAGTACATAAAAATCATAAAACTCCTGTTAGGAAAAATAGCTTTGCTGGAGTAATTGGGCTGTGCTGTTTTGCTGACGGCTAAGCAAAGTCAACAAATGAAGCACAAAGCCACCTTCACCTCAACAAATTAATATTCATCTCCATGTGACAGTTATAAGGTAGTCTTCTATCACACAGTAACTTCTACCACATTATTTCCCAAAGATTGATTTTGAGAAGCATTTCCATTTTCTGGAATTGCCTCTGTTTCATGCTTGACGTATCAGTAAATGGACGACTTAGGCAAATTGCAAATAATTATGGCTCGGAGAGGAATAGTCTGGAGAAAAAGGAGTTTATCAACACAAACAGCTCAATTAGCTTACTTCTTAGGAGAGATCTGACTGTTGATATAAGGGAATATATATATAAGTGTGTACACACGCGTATATGCCCCGACAAATAAACTTATTTGTGCAATATCTTTTCTTAAAATGTATGTTTACTATCTAAATTTTCAGTGTCTTCAGTTAAGATATTTGTCTATACCCAAAACAGGAATTATAACATTACATTTTATTGTTATGCAAATAACATTAAAATCTCTGTCAGGTGCCTGCTTTTTAAAAATAATTTACATTAGATATTTTGTCTTCTTATTTATTTGGCTCAGTCTACTTACTGTTAATGAAGTCCGATCCTAAGTTACAGCATAAATAAGTATCAAACCTCAATAATTTTCTCAAATAATCTTATGTATTTTCTTCACGCATGTTGACTATAACTATCCCAGCATTTAGAAACATTGAGAGTTCAAAAGTATTTTCTCTGTTAAAGGTAAGATCTCATTTATAGTTTCATTATGTTTTTACGACACTTGAGATTTGAAAACACAAATTCAGATTCTGAAGTTCTAGTGTATTGATCAACCCAATTATAAGATCCAGAACCTGGAGAAGACCTTCCTTAGAGGGGAGTTAAATGAAATTTTCAGGCAATCATCATCATCAGCATTATTATTATTATTATTTTAAATAAGACTTTCAATAGGTGACTCTTCTCTGTAAGTCATTGGAATCAGACTTGCTTTTTTTTCTTCTGAAAAACACTTCTCCATGGAAAATACGTATTCTGCTGTATTTCTAGCCGAGAGTTCCTAGCTTACTATGGCCCTTTTAGTGTCTTTGTACCCAATTTCAGGAAAACCTTGTTCCAAAGGAGGGAGAAACAGATTTTGGACTAATCAGTGATATTGTGCCTAATGTTACATCCCTCATCTAATCAAAAATAAGGAGCTAAAACCTCACCATATGATTTGAGCAAGTAATTTAGTAAATGCCTCTCCTCACCAAATATGAGAAAGGATCCTCCAGGTTTCATTGCGCAGATGAAGATAATGCTGGCAGGATTAGATCAGATTAAGCATGAAAGTCAGATCAGAGAGCAGCAGAAAGAGGGAAGGAGGGCAGCATCTTCTTGGAGGTTTAAGCGAGGGTCGCACGCGTGGGCTCCAGATATGTAGAGCAAGTCAGGTCTGGCCAGGAGATTTCGAGTTAAATATGTCCTTCACATAAATATCAGGGCAGCCTGGCTTTGTCAGACCTTGTGTTATGGACAGTCACACCATGTCATCCTATTTGTACCAGAGAGACAAGCAGGGGAAGTAAGATTTAAGCTCTTTTCCGATTAATGTTCTCAGGTTAAAAATAGCCACACAACATCTTTGAGAAATAGTCCTTTTTCCTCAGTGAACAACAGGGTCACATACAACTGATATACATAATGCATATTCAGCAAAATACACAACATAGTACAATGTTAGATACACACACACACACACACACACACGACTGGTAGCTAGGTGAGAATTTACGGGTTCAAATGAACTAAGTACGCCAAATTTTATTTTATAAATGGCTTTTCTATGCATGAGGTGTTAAGTTGGGGTTTTTTCCCTCCTGGTGTCGTAAGTGCCAGAATGTCAGCCTGTTTATAATTTCCCATTTGTAAATGTGAAACATTAAGCTACTCTCACCGCAATGCTGATATTATTTCCAAAAGAAATGCTTTGGTAATGGTCTCTCTTCATATTCACAGGGATGGGTAAGCTGCTTAGAAACTTAGAAAGCACAGTGATATTTATAATATGCATATTGTGCACATAGCAGTGAAGCTCACGCTCTGGGAGCTCTTTATGTCTGTAGGTTTGGTGTTTCTCTGTGAGTTATTATGGGGGTGCTGCTTCTAGGGACAGGCAGGGAGACCATGCTGCGTTGTTTTTTTTTAACAGCATCACAGAGGAGGAAAAAAAAACAACCAAACCTCTCTTTAGACACTACCTCCAAGATGAAACCTGAAATACTCAGTGGCAGAAATAGGTGCCCCAGAAAACTCATGATCACAGCTGTCTCCCACCACCTTTCAGTTATTGTCGGTCAATGAGATCTGGATTAGGTCGTAGGAATATGAAGCAAGAGTTGGAGTTCAGATATGAGGTTCATGGATTAAATTCCTTATTGAAGCATTTCCAGCAAGGGTGGCATTGTCTGATTCCTTGAATAGCTAACCAGTGGTCCTGCTTGATCCCATTTACATGAAAACAAGCCCTATTCACAAACCCATTCCAAGCCTACATTGTGGTTCAAGTAAAATGCACATGATTACAACGAGCGGGTAATATGTTTATGTTTTTAAATCATTCATATATTCATATATTTACATTCAAACATTCACAAGCCCATGGTCTATGGGGGAAATAACTCATTTCCCAGAAGAGACAGGCTCCTTAGTTCACATCTACATTTAGGAGCTCCACCAGATTATAAAATAAAGAGGCGAGCTGTGAAAGCTTGTCATTATTTCACCTTTCAGCATTTTTGACAATGAAATATAGTTTCATGGTTCAACAGTTCCTAAATAACTTGTAAAATGTCAACTTTGATAAACAGAAGGAAAAAATCAAAGTACAGCCACAGCTGCAAAAGGATGCTGTTGACAAACATCAAAATATTAGAATATTTAGATGCAGCTGTAGAAAAACCCTGCTTATTTAAGTTCCTTGGTTGACTTATTTAATATCAAATTTCATATAAGAGTACCTTTCTGCTGCAATGCAGTCCAGCCCAGTCCTTGCTGAGTTTAGAATAGCAAGTGATTGTTAATTTTCAGCCTGCCTTTCCAGACTCCTGTTCAATCACAATAATCCAAGAGTCTGGAAGTAAGGGGTGTGTGTGTGTGTGTTTTAATAGCCAAACTAGACTGACTGTCAATGTATTTTGATCAGTAATGCAAGGGAGAGTTAAAATGGTATCTCCATTCCAATCAGTGACCCACTCAGCCTTTTTTAAATAGATCCACTTAAGCTACTGTTGTTCTACTGTTGTCCCATTAGGACTTATTTAAGGGGCGAATTTTCAGGAGATTATGTATCACTCCCACTAAAGCACACTGAAATTGCTCCGATGACATATCCTACAAAGTATTATAAATTCTGCATCAGAGCTAAGTGGGAAGGTGAGCTTTCTGGGAATAAACACTTATTAGAGAACTCTAAGAATTACTTTTGGGAAATTTGATTTGGGAGGATGGAATCACCATTCAAATAATTGTGTTTGGAATAGGTGCTTGGGTGTTAAGTCACATTCTCCAGTGAGCTGCAATGTTAAGCTCTTTGTCACATCGCCAACACTGAGTGGAAATAGTACTATATCAGGTTATGTTCTAAGCTCAGTTTTTAAGGTGCTTCCATTTGCTTAATGTTATATATTACAAGCAGCCAGGACTCCAGTGGACCTAAGTAACTGACAGAGACATTTTCCTACAGTGATAGTCTTCTTAAAAAACAAAGGGGCGCCTGGCTGCCTCAGTCAGTGGAGCATGCAACTCTTGATCTCAGGATTGTGATTTCAAGCCCCATGTTGGGTGTAGAGATCACTTAAAAATAAAATGTTAAAAAAAAAAAAGAATGCTTAATTATTAAAATTTTAAGATATTATCACCCCACTGAAGAGTGAGGTATATAGTCCTAAAAACTTGAAAAAACACTTGGAGAGAATTTGATTCCTTTTTTATCAACCCTTAATGACTATAAATCCCTGATTAATATAACTTACAGGCAAATTCTTGGAGCATTTGAATTATATGTATTCTACACTCTAGGATTTAAGTATTGTTTGATGTAATTATGGGAAAATTTTCCCCTCACACATCATCAGGTTATCCTGACTGATGGATGGAGTGGGATAAGGTTCCCATTCTAGACATGATTTCTAGTTCCTCTTAAAAGGATTCTCTTTGAATTGCTCAAAGCATCCTTTATGGAAGAACCTTCTACTGAACACGCCGTGATAAAACCCAAACACTGACTTCTTGGCAACTTCTCATAAACTGTTCTCCCCACTCCTCTTTCTCAAATGAGAGCTGGAGGAGAATCTGATTAGTGAGATGACTTACCTAAGCATCGATTCTTCCTTAATGGTACCAAGAAGGGAGTGCGTACAGCCTGAGGGTCCCTGAAACCAGCACCCTACCTGGCTGCTCCATTCCAAGGACCATGGTGACCTGCTAGTCAGGCAGTAAGCAATTACTCATGGCGTACCTTCTCGGTATGTATGCTGCGCTAGAACTTTCCGTGCGTAGGTGACCAGCGACTGGAAGCCCTTTGAGGATGGGAATCCTGTTTTTTTCCTAGCTTGTCTCCAATGCCTAAAACAGGCCATAACATGTAGTAAGTGTTCCACAAACATTTGTCAGCTAATATATGTGATTGGTGTGATGCCCACCACAGCTGCATAAGTGGGCCTTTACTGACCAGGAAACTGAGGCCTTGTGCGAAGGCCACATGAATCAGAGTGCTGTTAAGCCCTGCCTGCAGTGTGACTCCACACAGCAGCCCTCCTACTGACAGCTCGCAACCCCCCTCAGCTCAGAGATGGATAAGGCAAGGCCACAGAGTAAGGGGTACTTGCTCAAGCTCTGTGAGGAGCAGGGAGACCAAGTCAGAGGGGCCTACAGCAAACTGCAGCACTAGAAATGGGAGTAGAGGGGCTCCAGGTCGGCCCTACATGGGATGGCTGATGCACAAGGCTGCTCAGTGTTATCAGGTAAGGGAGATCTGCACCCAGGTAAGGGTAAGCTCCCAGGAAAGCGAGATCTGCACCCAGCTTCCAGGATGAGGCCTGGTGACAATGGGCTCAGACAACCCACCAGAGGGATAACAGAATGATAAATTCTCCAAATACCAGAGGAGAAAGATGAAAAATCACAGTGAACTGGAAAAGAAATCAACGTGAAGGTTAAGGGAGAGAAAAACCCAGAGTTGCCACGGCCTCTGTGGTACCTAGCCCAGATCTGGTCTTTGTTCTTGGAACTGTTCACTCCGGGTCACTGGGTTTCAGTCTGACCTCAGTGCTGCTCCTGGTCACTAAAAACCATCACCACCTGAGCTTTGTCCCGTGGTTTGGGCATCATAGGGCTGGGATTTGTTTGTGGAAGGTGACCTCACTGCGCCCTCAAGGGACTGGTGGCCCAGATCTACAGAAAGTGGCCCTAATGATGAGAAATGTTCATCTCAACCAGATGATTCCCCCAAAGAGCAGCTTAGACATTGTCCCTTTAACATTAACACATGGCCCGGTCGTGTGTGAATCCTGGCCAATTGCATGTTGATGACTTGGCTTTGGTCGGATAATACTGACCACATCTTTGTTTCTTCTAGTGAGACACTTGAATGGAAGGAAACAATTTCTCCCCTTTTGGTGTTGAGTAAACATGTGTAATTAGCCTTGTACTTACCTCCATTAGTATCATTAGACTTGGAAACCCAGTTTAATCTGGATTCTGCTCTCTTCTCAATGTCAGCCTGTTTCTGGACCAGTATAGAGCCAGCCTTGTTGATGCAATAAAGAGATTACTCCAGCCCAGAGTAAGTATGTTTCTATTTTCTACTGAACACTGGCTTCAGAATAATTAGTCTGTGCACAAAGATGGAGAGAGTAATGGAATGGCAGGATTAATGTCATGTAATACTTTAATACTTATTATGTCCAACTTCAATTGGGTCTTCTGATCTATCAGGTTCTTTCCTAATCATAACTAGGAAACTTCTTACCCTTGGCCTTCTGATAAGGAACACAGTGGGTAGTAAAATAAATGAAACTGCTTCAAAGATAGTGTGAGATTATTTTTATCAAAGAATTTCTTGAGTCTTTTCCTTTGATAACAATATCTTCATATTAAAGTAGAAGTATGATATTGAAAGTTTTCTGTTGACTTCTGTCATTTTAAATCCCTTCAGTGGTAACCTTTGTCATGGGTATTTATTTATTGTAAAAGAATTTTTTTTTCTTTTTCTTTCTGTTTATATCAAAGAAAAAGGACTTCAGATGAATCTGTATATTAAAAGTTCTTTGCTTTAAAAGGAAGCCATTATTTACATATTATAAACATTAGGTCACAATGAAGCCAAGCATGGCATAAAATATTGTGCACATTTTTACATTTATATATCCATTTATGCCTGTGAGTAAATTACAGAGTTTGTAGCCACTCTTATTTTGTTGGGCTGTTACAATAAGCTAGGAGGTCCTGCAGCCTAACCGGAGAGTTAATATACATCTATTTAAAGTAAGAAAACGAGTTTAAAGCTCTGCATTTAAAAAAAAATCTTATAAGTATGTAAGACTCTTGCTGTGCCATAGGAATTTAAAATAGGTTAACAATGTTAATGCAGTCTAAGACAGGAACTCATATTTATCTGAGAAAGAACTGCAGAGTGTGTGTGTGTGTGTGTGTAGTATTTTCTGAAGTTTTGTTTCACAAGTCTCTTTCAGAAGGTTTGCTCTCGTCTTCTGACCTCAATGAGACTTAGAGACTAATACCTTTCAATCTTTCTTTTATATCTTTTTCACATTGAAGGTTCCCAGAGCAATTTGATAATCGTCCTTTGCCTTACACTGTTGCTTTTTATTTTGTTATCTCTGTATAGCTCAGAAACTTTAAGTAGGCCTCTCAGAGGAGTAACCACAGCTTGGTAAGTGGTAATCAATTAAATTAAATTGGCCTTCTCAATTCCCTCTGTGAGCTGGGGAGCAGGTCTTGAGGCAAGGAAGGGCCATGCTCCAAGCTACTGATGGCTGCAGCCATGGTTGAGTGAACAGCCCAAGTTGAGGGTAGAAGAGGGAATTTGGGGGCACCTTCATCCCCCAGTTAGCCTTGGGTGATTCTTGCAAGCATTTGCAAGGTCAGGATTTTCAGAGAGGGCATGGGGATTCTTGGATGTGAAGGCCTGTGACAGACGTGTCGTGCATAAATACAGCACTTTCAAGGACTCCTGGGCCTCACACTGCACAAACAGCACTTCACCCAAGCCTCTGTGTGGCAAATACTCTCTTTTGCAGAGGTTTGCATGGTTTGCCTCAGATCTCTTGTAAATTATTCGAACGATTTACAGTAGAGAACTGTCCAGGCTGTGAGTAGTCCTAAGAGCAGATTGGACTGAAATCTCTAGCAGCTCTCCTGGATCCTTTATTAAACCCCAAAGCTTGCCTCAAGTATGGCTGCGCATGGTGACCCTCCTAGTGTCGGCTGATACTCACCCTCAGCCAGGGGAAGGAAGAGGCAGGGCCCTGGGCTAGGTGTGAGGGGCAGGGAGGCCAGATCAGAGGGGCCTGCCCAAACTGCAGCATTTGAAATCAGGGTAGGGGCCCTCGCTTGGACCCCTCGTGGGACAGCTGATGCACAAGGCTGCCGGGTAGTCTAGCCTAAGGTGTCATAGAGCCGCCGTAAGAGAAGAACCCCAAGCCGTGAGTGGCACACAGATATCCTGAAATGACTGCTCAGGAATCTCGTCCTCATCGGGCGCTCCAGGGATGTGGGCACTCGTGCTCTGAGGGCCCTCACCTAGACTTGGCAGTGACCACAAGAAGTTCCATCTCCCATGCCAGTGGGCCAGAAGGGTTCCCAGAGCTCGGGGTAAGCAGAGCAAAAACTGAGCCCTTCCCCTCCCAAGCTCCCAGGACCAGCTCTTCTGCTTCCAGAGGCTCTCCCCGGCTGGTGTGTGCATCATGGGAAGCACAGCCCAACACTAAGGTGACATCACAGGTTTCCCCCATCACATGTAGATCTGCTTTTCACATTCTCTTGAGTCCCAGATGACTCCCACGTGGCCTGTGGCCCTGGTGCTGGAGGCACCACACGAGGCCCACAGAGAAACAGGGGTACACTGGTGGCTCCTGAGGTCCTGGTAATTCAAGGCTCAGCAAGTTCAGTGGGAGATACAGCGCGTTCTCAGCGTGTTCCGGAAAAACCACACTCGGGCCAAATGCTTCAGTGTGGCCAGAGGGCCCAGTGTCTACATACAAAACCCGCGTGTGCTGTGGCTGGCAAGGCTTGCTGAGCCTGAGCTCCCTCGCATTGGGGTGAGGGAGGAGTAAGTCCTCTCTCAGGGCTGATGTAAGATAGTGCCCGCGCCTGGCACGCAGGGTGAGCTCCAGAATGAAAAGTGATTCTTTTTGATCGCTGCCTTAGCTTGTCAGGGTTAATCCACATGAGACGCTGGTCAAAGGGGACCTCGGCCTGGCTGAAAGGAGGGCCGAATTCCAGTCCCAGATTAGCACCAGCAGGCTCTGGGACTGCCTCTCTCACGCTCTTTCTCCTAAGTCTTCCTTATGGAGGGAAGATAGGCTTGGACCCCAGAGTCCGAAAGCTTAAGGTTCAGATCTGGGCTCTGCCACTTACTGGATTCATCCCATGAAGCCTCCGTTCCCCATCTGTAAGACAGGGAGGGAACAGGCCAATGCATTGGAAAGCGATAGCACCTGATTGGCTGTGAGTCTCCGTTAGCTCTTGTCACCTTGAAGAAGACCCAGAGAGACTTTCTGACCATGGTGAGAACAGAATATAAGGGGCATCTTCCTTGCAGATATGCTGCTGGGAGGGTGGGTGGGGATATACCCTTCTCTAGACACCGACTTTGGTGACTTCTGCACACACCTGGACAGGCTGTGTGTCCCCTGCTCCCATGTTCAGCATGCCTGCATCAGCTCCCTCGTTGGTCACAAGAGGACTGTCCACCTGGATGGAGAAGACACTTCGTACAGCAGACAGAGCAAGCAGGAAGCGATTACCGCGAGAGGGAAGAACAAGAGGTTTCAGGAGGCGAGCTTGGGGAAGAATAAATCTGCCATTCTGGGGTGTGTGATTCCTTGATATCTAGCTAAGGCAAATCGGAGGCCTGGAGTCCTACAACCCAACTGCCAAAAAAGTAGATGGAGAGGAGTTTTCCTGCTTTTCTGTTTTTGTAACAGAGTCATGAGTGCGGGGGACAGACCCCGGGGAAAGCCTAGCCACCAAGGGGGCCTCCTGGCTTGCCTTAGATCCTCAGCCACATGGGCACCTGTGTCTGCAGAGTCACTACAGGAGGCCCCAGATTTCAACAGGAAGTGTTTGCCGCCAGCCCCGAATGGAAAGCTGTGAAACGCTTGATTCCTGCCAGACTACTTACAAGGAACTCTCTAGGAAACTCAAAAAAGGCAAAAAAAAAAAAGAATAGATACTAAAAAGGAATGAAGTCGGCAAAATTTACTTATTCCAAGAAGCAGTGTTTCCCCACCCACCCCTGACCCCCCCTGACCCCCCCCCAACCTTTCTCCCTCCCATGAGTGGCTCAGTGTTGCTGGTGATTGACAGGTGACCCCCTGCAGTTGTGTTCTTTAAAGAACATCAGCAGTGTCTGATATCAGAGGGCCAGAATGTAATTTAAAATACAGCCATGGCAACCTGCAAGTTGAACTTTAGCCTGGAAATGACAACCAACAAATGGTATCCACTAATATTCCTCTGAAATGGCTTCCGTGCAGGGAAGGACACCAAGCCCGCTAGACAGTGTGAATTTACTCAGAACCGTAAGGAGATGGATGGAGACGCAGTGCTGACAGCTCCCCAGCTGCTTGCTGCGAACCGATTGTCAAGTATTCAAAAATATCACCTTGGAATTCATTTAACCTTTAGAAACTGGTCCGAACTACCTGCCACATTCCTGGAGCCTCACCAGTACGCAAGGAGGGCTATAAACGTAAATCGTAGATTTTAGAAGAATAGAGGGGGGCTCCTGGGTGGCTCGGTCATTAAGCATCTGCCTTGGGCTCAGGTCATAATCCCAGGGTCCCAGGATCCAGCCCTGCATCGGGCTCCCTGCTAGGCAGGAATCCTGCTTCTCCCTCTTCCCACTCTCCCTGCTTGTGTTCCCTTTTCGATGTGTCTCTCTCTGTCAAATAAGTTAATAAAATCTTTAAAAAAGAAAAAAAACACAGTTCTTCCTTTTTTTTAAATTCCAACATTTCTGCGCACATCTGTACAAACCTCTGTTTCGGCTTATGTCAGGAAAATGCCTTGTGAGTGTGGGCTTAGGATAGTGAACTGAGATGGTCCAGGAGGGCCCCTCTGTTCCCATCTGCTCACTGGGTCAGAGGCCCCACAAACCCTCCACCCCCAACCTGTTCTTGGTGAGAATCTGTGTTCAGCCATACGTGTCTCTCACAGTTGTAGAAATAGAGAGTCCCCAGATGGTTTTAAGACCCTCAGAGAAGGGACCTACCTCTAGAAGTTCTTTCCTGAACATTACCCAGGGGCTTATTCTACATACATAGTACTGAGTCTCTCTCCCCAAAGAATTTATAATCTGATTGTGGAAATGTAACACACACACACCCCTACGTGGAATCACAGGAGACAGTGAAAAATGGCTTGTAACAGCCCAGCCCTGGGTCATAGTGTGGTGCTGTTGCTATTTGTTTCAACAATCTTTCTGATTTATACCTTCAGTAGAATGGGAGGTACTCATGGGCTTGGGCTCTGTCTTGAGCGTTTGTTACGTAACCACTCGCTATGTGGCACCATGCTGGGAGTGTGAGGTGCAGGTGTGAACCAGGATCATGACCACCAGGAGAATCTCAGAACCGTAACACTGAGGTACGCTGATGGGTACCCCAGAAAGGGTGACTGATTGCCTGAGGAAGGTGTCTCTAGGGACGGTGGCATTTGCCTGGTGTGGAATAGTAGGAAGGGCCTGCTAAGCCTCATGGAAGGGGACTAGAAGGTGGCGTCCCTGGTGGAGGGAACGGTGCTCACAGGTGCAGAGCATGCAAAAGCATGTTGTGTTTTGGGATCAAAAAGAGAAGTTTGCCCTGGCCGGAGTGTGAGCATCTGTGTGGTTTGGGGGTTAGGGTTGGGAGGAGCAGGAGATGAGGTGAAAGACTGAGTTTGGGGTGCCATTTTATGAAAGCTGAGGACAATGTGTGAAGAGACTGGGCTTTATTATCTGGGTGATAGGGAGCCACTGGAAGTGTTTGAATAGTGGTATAGTCAGCTATGGGTTCTAGAAAGATCAGATTGGCCAGCATAGAGACTGCAGTGGAGTAAGACAGGGCTGGAAAGCTCCTCGGGGCACCATCGTGGACCAACCTGTACATGGAATTGTCCAGTTAGGAGAGAGTGGAGATCTGAAGGCAGAGAAGAGGGAACTGAGCGGATAGTCACTGAGGAGTTCATTCAGTAGACATGTACTGGGTGCCTCTCAGATGCCAGAGGCTGTGCTAGGACCTGGGGGTAGAGTGAGGTACACGGTAATCCTGCCCTAAAAGAGCTCACTGTCTAGCGTGAGGGGCAATCAAGCAAGCAGTTAGCTGACAGTGTGTTAAGGAGGTAGCGGTATGGGCGAGCCGTGGAAGTGGAGAGCGCAAGTGCCTGGCAGGGAGGGGGCACAACGCAGAGGCCAGGCGTCGGCCAGGGCGTCCCAGGGGCAGGGGTCTAAGCCGGGATTTGGGACCAAAGGTACTGAGTTCCACTGAAGATAGAATAGATTAGAAGTATTCGCCAAACATCCCCATGGAAAGACCTAGTAGGCACCTAAAAACACGGGTGGACGCTGGACTTCGGTGAATGCTGGAGATATCTATTCTGGAGTGTTGATGTATCAGTGAGAGCTGAAGTCATGGACTTTGGTACAGTTGCCACCGGGAGAGAAAGTAGGCAGCGCCCTGGGGACCACTGACAATCAAAGAGCAGGTGGAGAAGCCACGGAAGGTGGTTGAGGAGACGTAGGGGAGGAAGCAGGCAAAGGCAGCATCTCAGAAACCAGGTAAAAAAAAAATAAACATAAGCTTAAACATGTAATTGGTATTTAATAGTTGGTTGCCTGGAAATGAAACAGGAATAAAGGCATTTCACTGGCATAGCGTATTCCTTTTAAAAGAAATCTGAAGCATACTTATTTTTTCCAGAAGTACACACCCTTTAATATATGAGTATAGATTAGTCTAGCAAAATAACAACAACTCAGCTCACAATGTAAACAACATCATTGCTGTTCAGTGGAACTACTCCTCTCTCCTCTCCAGGGATAAATGAATTCTCTCAAATTTCTGCCCATCAGTCAAAATTTTATGTTCAATTGAGTGTTCATTCTGAGTTGAAGATGATTCTGTGACTTCAGATGCCTAGAAAGTTGGGCTTTGGTAAATTGAAAATAATTTTTTCTAAAGTGATGGGCTAATTTGAAATCTATATATTTTTTTCTCATTTTGATTTTTGCAGCCTAAATGGTATTTCTCGATTATACCGGTGTCCTGCTCCACTGGGGACAATGAGAATTCTAAAGCCAGTTCCTTATGGGGTGGATGCCGGCACTCCGTGGCTGTTTATTGAATGAGTGGCTGATGTGTGATTGTCCCTCCTAAGTATTGATTCACATCTCAAAGGTGTCTGTATTCAATGAAATGAAAAAGAACGCATTTTAAAACCCATAACTGAGTAATTAGAGATGAAAACTGCGGCTCACTCTTTCTTCTTGTTGTGGCTATAGTATTGTGCACAGAATGCTGCCCTCTGGAATCCCATCAGAGCCACTGACTCTGTAAGAGCTTCTCGCAGAAAATCTTTTCTAAAGATTAAGCAATAGAACATGGCCTTCGAATTCCCAAAGGCTTGCCTTTCTCAGATGATTTCAACATCTGGATTTAGTTTATACTCTCAATGAGTACTGATTGAGAGTCAGCTATACGCTAAGCACTGAGAAAATGCCGTGAATAAAGCAGTAGAAGATCCTATTGTCATGGAGTGTACCCTCCAGCCGGAGGAGACCAGCGATCACAAACAAGGGTGTAATGTGTGTTAGCGGTCATGTGTACCCAAAACGAAAGTATAGGGGCAGAGGGGTGGAGAGTGATGGGGAAGCAGTGGCTGTTCTAGAGGGTGGTTAGGGAAGGACAGGTAAGCTAGAAGACCCAGAGACAGAGAGATGTCTGGATAGAGGGGGCTGCCATATGTTTGGCTGGGTCCCCTACAGCTCACCCCAACCAACACGGGATTAGGGCCGTGGGGAGCATGGACTCATAAACGTAAACACCAGCCGGGCCAAGAGCCTTGGAGCCCTGTAAACATTACGTCACATAGCTTAGATAGTAGCGACTAAAAAGTGGCTCTTCAATTATAAGTGTTAAGACAATTTCTGCAGTGACTTTAAAATAAAACAACTTCCATTATTCAAAAATCCAGAATGGCAAGCAGCTCTTAGAAATGACTAAAATGACCTACCAGTATTCCCTCTTTAAAAAAAAAAACAAAAACAAAAAAAACAGAGACTTTTGCTCCCCTGCCAACACCATGTATTATATCTCGTTTCACATCAAAATGAATTTTTGCTGCTAAGTTTGAAAAACGCCTGAAAATAGCAATTAATACTGGAGAAGCTGACAGAAGCTTAAGTGTAGTGGCATGATTGGGGCTGCTCTAATTATGTGTCTGAGTGTGTACATGTCTATGTAAACACCGTATGAAAACACACTTGATGTCCAGGACACGGTATTGGTAGATTTTCTTGCAGGTAAATGAGGGGAAGAGAGGGAGAGGGAGAGAGACCTGATAAAAATCTTTCCAGCACCTTTAAGTGGTGGAGATGTTTCTAGTCTTACATCTGCATAACCTTGCTTTTCAAATTATTCTCACAATCATCACCTCATTTGATCCTCATGACTTGTGAGGGCTGTGGGGATGGGGACAGGCTTTGTTCTTCCCACTTGGTGAATGAGAAACCTTGATGGGTCAGCTGGGGTGACTGAGGACATTAGATTATGTCCTCCCCATGGTCCCTTCTAGCTCAACAGTTCTATGGCTTTTTTTTTTCTTTCTAATTTTCCTGAGGTGTGACAGCTGTGTAATGGTGGAGACTTTTTCAGCCCAGAACCCTTTCATAGTCCTCCTCATATTCTTCAAAGCCTTCGCTGCATGTTTAATCATCTGTAAAATGTAATGTCTACTGCACAAGGTCGTTGAGAAAACGGTTGATGGGATGAAAGGGAAGGTTCATGAAGCATCTCACACAGTGGTAGTTATTATTATTATTATTATTATTATTATTATTGCCATACTGTTACTAATAAGGAGGCAATGAGGTGGGATGGAAGGAGCGTCAGCATTGGAAGCAGGTCTCTTTTGCTGGTTGTGTCCTCTCGGTCAACGGTTCGACTGTTCCGAGCATCCTGTGAGATGAAGCTGAGGATCCGTGCATTGTTGGGTGTTATGAAGAGTCAACGAGTCAAACAGAGCTCCCGTGCATCCCGGAGCCTGACATGAATGGATGCCCAATAAATAGTTGGCAGTAATAAAGGAGAAACCACCTTTCATAAGAAACTGGGATATATTGTCATGATTCCCTCAAAACCTGAATTGGCATTTCATAGAAGTGAAGCATAACCTCGAAGTTAACAAAAGCATACAGTCATCTTTTAAACAAAAAGAAAAGAAGATTCTGAAGTGTAGCTGTTCTGTGCATGTCTTGGAAGGCGAGGAAAAGTCTACATGCACCCATTAGCAAAGGGACATCGTGGAGTTTCATGTCCAGTGGTCTTCTGAAATCCCGTATGTAGCTTATTCGAGTCCGTCCATTCTCCCCACTGCAGCAATCTCATGAGGTTGTGCTGTTTATTTAGAAAAGCCTGTTTACCCTCATTATACCACTTTCTTTGAAAAGCAGTCATTGGAGTGCTGTGAGGAGCTGCTTTGCTCTAACGACGACCATTATGAAGGAGTCGATGAAGTTGGAAACCAAGACCCTGGAGCTTTTTCTCTGACAGCATGGTCACAGAAAAGGGGCTGGCAGGACTGAAACCATGAAAATTCTCCAATAGAGACTGCAGTTACTTGTCTCTGTGGAAGATTTCTTGGTATTGAATTTCCAGGGTACAGTAAACCAACATCTATAACCATCCTTTGCCACAAGCTCCGGAGCTGTGTTGGGGACACGTTGGCAGTAGCTACGGAGTCTCCAGGTGGGTGGCACAGCCGTGGACCAGCTACTCTAAAAGCTAGTTGATGGGGGTGCCTGGGTGGCTCAGTTGGTTAAGCGACTGCCTTCGGCTCAGGTCATGATCCTGGAGACCCGGGATCGAGTCCCACATCGGGCTCCCTGCTCGGCGGGGAGGCTGCTTCTCCCTCTCTCATTCCCCCTGCTTGTGTTCCCTCTCTGGCTGTGTTTCTCTCTGTCAAATAAATAAAATCTTAAAAAAAAAAAAAAAAACAAAACTAGTTGATGGTTTGAACCCCCGGACCCAAGAGAGATGTGCGTTGTACAGAATACCAACTTCAAGCCGGGGTTTGTTTATTGTATACACGATTTGAAAAGGGTAAAGCACAGCGACCTTTGAATATGAAATATGCATCTTTTTTCTTACTTGATGTATATCTATCTTTGAAATTATCCTCACTATGCATGAATGGACATGTAGCCGACTCAAGAACAATTGTGTTTCCGACCTTAGAGCAGTACATTAAATGCTTTAGCCAGTGTTTATTCTGTTTGGTTGCCTTCCAGTCTTAAAATGTGTGAATTTCCTTTTTAATGTTCTAGGGGAAAGCAATGGTATTCGCCCCACGCCGAGGGAATACTTTAAACCAGTTTTGCAATCTAGCTGAAAAAGCTGATTTCTCTATCCAAAGACATGAAAATTATGATGAACACATTTCAAACTTCCACTCCAAGGTTAGTTTTCTGCTTGTGTTAGATAACACTTTAATCCGCATTGCATTTTGAAGAGATCATGGTCTTTTTGGCAGGTAACCTAAATATTTGATTAAAGTACTCCTTAGGTGTGCTGCTTCTGAACAGCTATTTGTATCTGATTATTTTGTGTGGGAAAGCCATCTTTTATCTTTGCATGTCTAGAAGGATTTTACAGAAACCATTCCTGTTTACTCCTTTCTCTGAAACAAACTAATCTTTTCATTCATAATAGACTAATTTGTAGGATGCAGGGAGGTGGCATAGAATGAATGATAAACAAGCATTTATATTTTAATGAAAAACCTTCAGCTTTTAAGTAGGTTAAATGCTCAGCTGCACTGAAATAAACAGAAGGTAAATGTCTAATTGTATCATGTTGCACCATAAATCTTTATCTCTTCTTGCTCATGGCTGGGTCAGTTGGCAGTTTGAGACTGTTAAATCTCATACAGAATTTCACAGTTGTGGGGTTATATGTCAGATCGAGGAGCTACAAGATTTAGGTCAAAAGCACTTATCTGAGAGTGATTTCTAAGCTTGCTTACATAAAGCAATGTTATCAGGCTTTTTATTATTTATAGGCATAGAGCAATATAGGACACTGAGAGGCAAGCGTTGCGTTCCACTGAAAACTTTCTAGGACTCTCACCTTTGCTAAACACTTACTAGTATAACATATATTACTTCTGTAATTTTGTGCCTTACAGAAATCTCCCTTCTCTGAGCTAGTCTGACCTTGGGAAAAGACTTTGAACTTGTCATGATTTTACAAGTGGCAAATGCAGTAAAGTAAAGGCCTGACCTTAATTTTCTCCTTGGGAAATGGGAATAGCATTCTTTATTACCCAGGACTATGATGTAATATAGAAGTATATTGACATTTGAAAAATTATATGCAAAGTGAATCTGATCTTCAGACAAGAGAAAGAAGAGCCTCACTTTGTGGAGATGGGTTCACTCTTCTGGGGTCTCTAAGGTTTCCTTTAGCCTCTGCCCTGAGGGGAGGGCGGTTGGGAAACAAGGATCTTTTTTTGAACGGAAAGGGTTAAATCACCTCCTTTGGATGGTGGGATTGCCTTTTGCTTACGATCAGGAAATAAAAAGAGAATGGTGTGTTACTCAAATCTTGCCTGCCACTCTAGAATGAGGCTTTCCCTTTTGCAGCCCCCCTGCAGAGTAAAAGGAAAGGCTCTGAGGGCTTTACCTGGCAGGGGAGGGGTCTCTCCCAACCCCGTGGGCTCCTCTCCCCAAAGGGACACAAACAGGCTTCTCTCCTGGGTCAGGCTAGAGCTGCAGGGATCAGGTGATGGCTGCTTCAATGCTGTGCCTTTCACCCTTCCCCCTAGAACAACAAATGCTTTCAGTTTCTCCATCACGGATCAGGAGAGCAAAGGCAAGAGTTTCTCCACCAGCAGCGATGTTCAGCATTGTGCCTGCCTGATAGCCTCTGTCTCCTCCCTGCAGTATTGGAGGTGTAATGGGACTTGTGAGTCCTTAGTGGCCACCTCTCCTTTGTCTGGAACTTAAGATCGTCAGTGGCTAGGAACAACTTCCTCTTTTTGTTTCCAATGCAGTACACTACTGTGCCAAGCAGAGCGCGTTCCATAGATGGCTCAACATGTCTCTTGCATTTATACTGTGCAGCACACCCACAGTTGGTGCCCCATAAGTAATCCAGGACTGATGCATCCCACAAAAGTAAATTTCCATAACTAACTAGGTGACCTTAGTCTTTAATCTCTTCATAATTGCTTAAAAGTTAAAGTCTCCACTTTGCTGCCACCCGACTAGGAAATCTGTTTCCCTCCTCTTTAGGTTGTGAGGAGTGAGAGTTGCATTTGGTTCTCAGGACTGGGATCTGCCAGGGGAATAACCTGCAGGGTTGGGGCACCCAAAGTAAATGGTATAAACATGAGCCCAGGATGTGTATTTTATGTTTAATGACGGGGGCGGAGGAGAGGCAGTTGCAGCTGATCTGGTGTTCTCCTGCTTCTTGTCCCTTGTGTACCAGAAGCACAGAATGCCTGGCTCTCCTGCTCCAGCGGCGGGGATAGCTGTGTGCCGACTGGCCTGGCCGGTGACAGGCTGGCGGGACCCATCTCCGGCTTTCGGCTTTCGCGAGTGGAGTTCTTTCCAACAGCAGGATGCCCAGAGGGGCTGCGGGCCAAGGTTGGGGGAGGGGAAAGCGAGGGGCGCCCGGGCTCCTCGCCCAGCCCCAGTGCTATTCCTGGGGCGCCCCCTCGGGCCCCTGCCCTCCGACCGCCCGGGGCTCCGGAGACTTGCCGGGACAGCACGGCCGCCGGGAACCTCAACCCCGGCCGCTTTTGTTGGCCGAGTGCTAATAGCCAGGGCTTAAAAGTTTTCCATCTTGCGCAGCAATCAGCTTTCTTCCTCTCCATCTCTGGCCAAAGCCCCCACGGTCCCTGGGCCGAGCCTGCTCGGAAACGGAGGAGCCGCGTTTTCCTTCAGGCTGCGTGTTATCCTCTTAGCCCTACTGTGTTGGAATAGAGCGTAACCAGCTGGAGGACTGTAAGACGCCTGATAATGCCGCTCTTTTCCGCTGTCCCGTCTTAATCTTGTTACACAAATGGTTGTGAAGAGATTCATGAATTTTAATTTTGCCCTCTGCATTAGTGCCTCACGTCACTCATACACAGCTGGCTTCTATGCTGAGTTTTCCACCCCTCCTCTTACAACAGGGGGAAAAATTAGTTACAATCTTGGCAGTAGTGCAAGGTAAAAAAAAAAAAATCTACAGATTTAGGCAACCACCCATGAAGCTGATTAACAGTCAGTGATCAGGAGGAACAGCTTTGCCTCTTAAACTTTTCACCTCTCATTGTTAACTGTGAAATTTTATTTCCGTTAAAAAGCAAGCCTGTAATCAAAACGGTGCCATTCTGCACTTTTCTGCCAGTGCTTTTGTTAAATTGTGCCCACACCATGCAGCCAGCGTGCTCAGGAACCAGACAGCCGAAGGTGTAGTATGTTTGAAAAATAGTGCCTTTCTGTCCTTCCCCGCCAGCGGGAAGAAAAATAAACCACTTGCCCTCTCCTTCCCTCTCTTGGTCTCCTCCAGGCTGGGAATCCAATGCCTTGCCCCGCGGTGTGGCCCCAGACCTTTAGGATGTTCAGATAAGCCAACTGTTTCTCAAGGTGGAGAGCTAACTTAGCTATTACAACTGGCTTGAAATGAGATGCTAAAAATAGCCCGATTCGTGCAAATAGTCTCAGATCTCATTTTCCCTGCCACAGTCTTGTTTGTGTTTTTGTTTTTGTTTTGAACCTGTGCGAAACTACGGGTGCGTTTATTTTCTGTATTTTTTATACTTAGCCATGAAAACAGGCTTGGGCTCATTTGTGGAGTCAGTACATTGTGTTAAAAGCATGGCCATATTGCACTTCTGCTTATCTATTCAAAATGCCACATTACAAGTGGCTGGTGCTTATAATCTGTGTGGCGGGCTGTTGATAATTGTGGCTACTGTAAAGGGTAAACAGTCTGAACTCACTGCTGGTGCGAGCGCAGCGCCGTGGCGAGGCAGTGCGTGTTACATCCAATTATGAAGTAAAGCATAATGCTCCTAATAGCAGCCGTATAATTTAGTTCAGTCCTCAAAGACCCTGTTTTAACCTCCAAAATTGAAAAATTGTTTTATTCACAATTTGCTTTTTGTTCATTTTTTTCGAGGTGCTTTTTTATTTCTTAAAATTATAATTATTAATTGAGCAAAGAAGTACAGCCTGGGTAAAAGGAATTATTCTTAAACCCCATCACATACCCTCATTGGAAACAAGTACTTCCCACAGCCTCGTGTGTGTTCAAGTGCCCCCGTGTAGCAGCCTTGGTTCGGAACCGATCTGCTGCGTGGGAAGGCTGTGGACTCGTTCCCCATCGCGGCAAGGGCTCACAGTCCACACCGGGCTGGCCCCTGGCCCCTTCCAGCAACGAAGCCTCTGCTTTGGCCTCCAGAGGTCAGCACAGAATCCAAGTTAAAAGTGATTTCTAACCCATATTTACAGAAGAATTATTTATCCCGCATATTACCTCAGGGACTTTATAAAGAGCTCATTTGAGTCTCTGTATATTAGTGCATTGTGAGTGAGTAGGTCAGCTGACTCACGCTGAGTAATCAACTTTCCCTGATCCCCAATCCCTGAGGAAGAATTGAGCTAGCTTGGCCCCCTCTTCCCTCTGTAAAATATTTCAGTGAGCTCCTTCTATCGCTAGGGCAACTGGCAACCTATAGTTGGTAGGTCCTGGTCAGTGGGTTTGGACTGGAAAGTTTGGGAAGCCATTTTCTTGGCTTATTTTTTTTTTTTAAAGAGTGATGTCAAGAGACGGTGTGCTTAGGATCAACACTGCACGGCTCTGGTGGCAACACAAATCCAAAGGATCTTTCCATCTGTAAACAAAGCAAACACCATCGGAGAAAACAGAATGCGGTCACTTCTGTGACTGTCATTTCTTATGAAAATGGGTTAGAAAGTAGAGACAGGGTTGGCTTTCTGTTACCCAGTGAGAAAGGAAAAGCAGGCTTAGCTCAGCTCCTTGCTCCTTGTTCTTAAGAGTGAGGGTACGTCACAGTTTGGGAATATGATTTAGAGGAAAGACAAAAAAATTCAAGGTAATATGTCCCAGACCTATACTAATCCAGGAAAGCGTCATTTTAGAGCCATTCATTTAGTGTCAGGGAGGAGGGGAGGTAATCTGATTCAAAACAAAAGAATTGGGTCCATGCATAATGAAAAGTAATATCTGTTTCCTGATCCTTATCAATTAAAAAATGAATTAACAATTGGCTCAAAAACACCAACTTCAAAAATATTAATTTTGTCTTTATAAATAGCAAATTACTATTTGCTAAGACAAATATGAATATGGCTGTCAAAATCCTTCTAGCTGAATGAGGAAAATAGTACTCTAGCTTTGAGAACTCTGACTGGATTTTAAAATCTACCATGAAAAGGCCCTCAGAACTTCACTTGACTGGTATGGAAGCTCTACCTTTTCCTCCTCAGAGAAAAGAATCTTAAAATAGCATTACTATTAAAACCCCTAAGAAGCAGCCAGACAGCCTTTGAAATGCCTAACGCCCGGAAGCCTGTCCCTTGCCCCCGGGTGCTGCCAGTCTCCAAATGACCGGAAGTGCCTGCCTGCCTTGTTCCTGGGACCCGGGCGAGGGACAGAGTGGACCCAGAGCAGGAACTTCTATGCCAAATGGCTGTTCTGGTGCAGACGAGGAAGCCTCCAGCCCTGCCTTCACTGAAGTGCCTCACAGTTCACAGAGGTCGCAAATGCAGTCCGGTTATTTATGAAAAAGCACCTTGTCCTCCTCCTTACCCCCACCCAAGGAAAGAGTCCAGCTTGATGGATGCATGGTCCTGTCTTGCCGGTGCCGCTGAGAACTCCTTTGCATCGCTTTTTTGGTGATTTTTTTACCGGAACAATATGTTGAAGTAAGAAGTCTTCATATACTCAATGTTCAAAACTACTGGTAAAAAAGCCTAATCTGAGTCTCCTTAACCTTTTTTTTGTTCTGTGATTGTTTTCAGTTGAAAAAGGAAAACCAGGACGTCTATGAAGAAAACCTTCATTACCCACTTCTGCTTATTTTAACCAAAAGTGGATAGAAGATTAAGCTGCCCAAAGACAAAAACACCAAGCGCCCAGGACATATTTTCACAAAAACAGAAACCTGTGACGGGTGTGCTGTGCAGCAGCCGCCGGCCCTCTGAGATCTCTTAGCCCCCACCACCTCTGTCACGTCCCACGCAGGGGCTGTGGGGTCCTCCTGTCCTCACTCACATCACTCCCCAGCCCTCCTGGACTCTCTTTTTTCACCTGCTCTTCTTGGACCAAACCTTTGTTTGCCTTTAAATATCTACAGACAGCCTGAGATTGGAATTGGACAGGAGAAACCTAAATCTTTTTCCTCCTAATTGAGACAGAATTTCTTTTGGTGATTCCCGTCCCCTGCCACACACCCCCACCACCCCCCCACCCCTGCTTTTAAAAAAGATCTTGGTCTTTGTTCTGTTTTGGTGGTAGTGCTTTTTAATCTGTAAACACAGCAAACATCATGCTTCTTTCCTGATTTAAAAAAAAATAAAGCGTATCTTTCTCATCTCCCTCAAATTAATCGTATTAAATCTGCCATCCTTTTTTGCTGTCTCTCTCACTCATTCTCTTTCTCCTTTTAAACAGGATGTTTTTTTCCCTATGGATGTATAAGAAATGACTACACCAGCCCAAAGCCTCATAAACTGACCGCTTGTCCTCGGGACACAATAGCGTGGCCAGCCCTCTGCTCCTCCTCTCCAATTATGTGTGATTAGTCTCAATGTGTTGTGTCAAGGAGGAGGAGTGTGCTGAGTGCTTATTATCTGTTTAGGTACAAGAAGAGCACATTTAGGCTCTGACTATGAATGAAAAGTGAGCCTTTATCGGGGCTCACATCTAACTGCTGCTGTTCTCCAGACCTCTTTCAAAATAGGTCCTTGCCAGAGAAATTTTGAATAAATGGCTGCTAAACTGGATTGCAACCAGGGGGAGTTTTTAAAAACTCAATCACACAATTATCTGATTTAAAGGAAGCACATATTGTTGTATGCTGTGATTCGAGTGTGTGGTAAACATTTAATAGGTGCTACCTAGGATTAAGAGAGAATGACTTTTCTGCAGGGAACCCAAGCATATCCTGGCCTGGTGCACCCACGAGATGCCCCTAATGCCTTTTGTGGAAACTCAGATGTTTATCTGTAAGGAATCATCTGGGCCCACTTTAGCAGTAATGTCATTAGTAGGGTAGCTCTGTAGTCTCCTATCTGTAGTCGAGGCAGAGCGTGTATGTAGTGGGCTGTAATTAAAGGAATAGGTAGGAGACCGGGGGCAAATCCTTTTGCATGTAAAACAAACTTAACATTCATAAAAACAGCCACTTTCCAACGTCTTCTCTGCCCACTTCTATCATCAAACAAATTTTTCACCATCAGTTTGCATGTCCTTGTATTCACCACTTTTTCTGCTCCATTAGAGCACCTAGATGGATCTCGGAAGGCATAGGTCAAGTCGCAGTTAGATCATACATTTCTTTCTCACAAAAACTTGAATTGCAATGCCAAGTGATGGGCTAACATCACAATAACAGCAATTTATTCCTCTTTGGATAAAACAGCAGTCTATTCTCAGTGCCAGATAAAGACCAGGGCAATGCAAACCAGCCATTTAGCCGAGTAGTTCAGCTAGTGACAGCTCTCCTTTGGCGACTGGATAGGTTGCACACTGACTTCATATTTTCTTGTTTAAAAATTAGAATTTGAAATGTTTTAAAAGGCAACACAGGTAGTCCCATTTATACTGGTGAAAATACAGCAGGAATGATTTCTCCTGGAAAACCTGCAACTGAATCTGCCAGACAAAGAAAACCTGTCCCTATACTAGCACCTAAGATGGTCTGTTCTGTTTCTCTTCTTTGGAAAGGTAGAGAATATTTCCTTTTCTTTCCTTAGGAAAATACATGAATTGGCAAGAGTTTAATTTGCGTTTGTGTGTCGTGGGCGTAGAAATCAGCGTTTATTTCTTTGGGAGAAATTTTTATTTTAAAAAAGTGAGCTTGTAGTAATGGATTCTTTAAAAAAAAAAATAGCTGGGAATGGTATGTACATTTCCCTAAGCTTGAGAGACACGCTGTAAGAACTGAGCTGTTCTTACCAAAAGATACCTAGGAAAGAAATATGCTTATTGTGTGATTAAAACCTAGAGAGTCTCCTATAAAATGCTAAAGGTTTCATAGATCTGCTCTTTACAGGATCCTCACCTGGAAATATCTCTAGTCCAGGCTCTTTGGAAGTTTGTGAGAAACTCATTTTGAGTATTACTGAAGAATTTAAAAGTGTTTTGATTTTCTCCAAGTTTATTGAAATGCCAATATTGAGAAGGAAAGAGCATACAGCTGCTTTAGAAAACTTACCATCTTCATTTCTTTCGAACTTTATGAGTAAGAATTATTTCTAGGCATCATTGTTGGGTTATATCATTGCAATTGAGATACCCCCTTCCATAATCATCGATTAGGTAATTATGCACATGTTTGTTTCAAAAAGAAGCCTGTCCACTTAGGAAATCATTCAGATTATTATGATATTCCTCTTTTCCATGCACCTGCATCCCCTGATAAAACTCATGGTTCCTTTGTCCTACTGAGTAGATTGGGTTGGATGTAAGAATATTTCCCATATCACCAATGCTCAGTTCTAATGCAATGATATGAACAGCCACATACAACTTGGTTATAAGAAATATATTTTATTTTATAGCAAGACATATGCTGTGAATTGGGATAAAAGTGCTAGAAAAGACTACCTAAGAGGTTGATGCTGTTTTGTATAAATTGTGTATTTTGTTGGCTTTTTGACTGAGCATGAAAATGTAACTTCCATTAGGGAAGGGTAATTTAGGAGCTCAGTATTCAGCAGAAAACTTGTCGGGGCCATAAAAGCTTTTCTGGCTGGTTCCTCGGGTGTTTTCAGAGAAGAGCTGCCCACCCCTTGCTGATTTTCCCTTTGGCTTCAGTATGGGCTGAATTTACCACGGCATACCTGTTGAATCAATTTGGGGGATCCAGCAGTTAACTGAGTGAATGGAAGGATTAGTGGCCCTCAGGAGCCCTGCTTCGAGAGCCAGGTGTCCGTCCTGAACTAGTTAACTGCTTTTGACAATTGGCGAAGCTGGTTTTAATACCATAGGCAGGAGGTGGTGGTGGTGGTTTGTTGTTGATTTGTGTTTTTTTTCTTTTCACTGCCAAAGTAGAGCATACCTTCTCCTAAGGGTTAGGCTTTTGTTTGTTTGTTTACTAGGAATGGACCATCCCCTTCCCTCCACCCAACTTCCCTGAAGTTTGTCTTTATGCTTAGTCAGCATTTGACGTGTTTCCAGTCCATGCCGAACAGTTGGGTGGCGTTGTCCCACAGGACCCTTTCACTGGACTCTGGGAGGGGAGAGGGCAGGACCCCCACACAGGAAGGGGAATCACAGTGTATGGAGGCACACACACACACTTCGAAGGAAGAGATGAGGCTGTTTAGACCCTAAATCGGGACTCCAGTTGCATGATTACAGGTATTACCCTAGTTCGAAATCTCTGGAGTTCAGACTGCATGAAATGTCATAATTATGCAGAGCATATCTCACAGGTTAGAAAGATTGATTTGAAAGTCAAGGTCTCCTTAGAAACTGAATTTAGGCAGGGCAAATATGTTTTCCGAGTGGCCTCCTCCCAAATCAGGAAGGAGCCCTTTGGTGTTTGACAAACCATTAAGCCTGAAATGCCCCCTTTCACTCTCAGACTTTGTTTTACCCAGGAAGCTTTACTGCCTGGGCTGAGGCTAAAAGCTCACTGTGCTGTCCGCCCTGGAAGTCTGCATTTGGACGCTTTATTTTGCCTTTTTTTGGCCCCCCTGACTTTTCAATTAATACATTTTTTAATAAATAAAACAGATCATACTGTGACTTTTAAAAATGTCAACAAGCTTGTGAACAGAAACGTAATAAAATGGCTAATAGGAGATTCAATAGTTAATCGAGGGCCTGAAGTGTGAGCAAATACAGTAGCTGTATATTGGAAAATGTGCGAGTGAAGATGGCTTTAGTATTGCAAACTGAGGAAGAAAATTGTTTTTAATTAGCACCTTCGTAAGAACTGCTGATTAATACTGTTTTGTTTGGTGAAAAGCTTTCAGCTGAGTAATTTGTACAGCCATTACAACAGTTTTGTTAGAGCGGCACTCCTGTTGTTAAACACAAACAGCAGATGATAATGGTGGAAGATGAGTTTGTCATGTAACAATTTACCTTATTGAAAAAAGCTTTATATAAAACCCAATACAGTAGGTACCAGCAGAAATCACATATTTTAAATCTTTCCAAAATTGCAGTGCGCCGTGTGTGTGTGTGTGTGTGTGTGTGTGTGTGTGTGTTTCAGGGACTAGAAGCACATTTTATATCACTTATAAAATTATATACACAATTTAAGCGTGGTGTACCATGGACAGACCACTTTTTTCAGCAGCGTTTTACATCAGAGCGGTAAAGTGGCCGTATATTCAAACACTTTCTAACTACACAAAGCAGGTTGGAAAATGGAATCCTAATTAAATAATGTTACTCAGATGGCAATTTGCATTGGGACAAGATGTAAGGAAATAAGGATTGGTGTTTCTGCCTTAGGTGGGTTTATCACACATAGGATCTTTTTTTTAAAAAAAATCTCTTTCTCAAGGGAAGTTTAATTAACCCCCCCCCCCCCCCAGGAGTTCTAACCCATCAGGGAAAAGAGCCCATACAATGAGACTTGGCCAGGGAATCACAGGCTGATTTCAGTGAATTCCCATCATATGGATATTGCCCTAACCACATGCATGGGAACTTTTTTTTAAAATGCAATGGTATAGCATATTTGCATTAAAATATTATACTAACCAAGGCTGGTAAGAACTGTACATTATTGGAGTGGAGTAATAGAGCACACGTTGTTTCTTTCTTTTTTTTTTTTTTAAGACAGGCCTTCGGGGTAATAACAAGGGTTGAGGCTCACGACAGTGCCAAATAAGCTTTAGACAGCATAATAGTCTGCAAAGAAAGCCACAGAGCACTAATGTGAAGGAAGAGCTGTCCACCACATGCAGCAAAAATCACCAAAGGTCATTTTATGGTAGCAATTGTGACATAAAATTGGTGGTCATGCTACATGTCTAATACTCAGCACCGCTTTATAAATGATGGGCCCCTAGCGATGGCTGTCATTAAGTGCTTTCATCATAATAAACTTTAAACTGTTGGCTTTATGAATCGCCAGCTAGCTTCAGCTGTTCGTTGGATGGAGCTTGCAGTGCCTTAAGTGTGACAAGACCTATTAGGAATTGCAACCATGTTTCAAGCGTACTTGGCTTCCCCACTCCTGGGGTGATTGCTGCCTATTAAAGGCGTCTGGGAAGATTTTCCTCCAGCAATCTCTGATCAAGAGCTTTTTTGGGCTTTGACCTGCATTTCCTTCAAGACTTTCTCTGAGGAGTTTTATAAGAGCAAAACTCCAGAGGATTTATAGCCACTTCTGATTAATACCTTTCCAGTTTTTCTAGCAACTCTCCCACTGCTGCATAGAGAAAAGCTTTCATTGTTCCTGAGGTGCTTATTTGTGACCTTTTCTCTGCTTCCTGATTCCCTCTAACGTGTTCTCTTAGTGAAATCCTCGGGGTGGAACCAAGACAGTCAGTGAAGTTGTTACAGCTGGAGAGACAGAAGGAAAGAGGGAGGCTTTTATATTTTTAAAGAATTACACGCCGTGCAGCCTGGCCCCGCCCATTTAAAATACCCACTGTGACGTCACCCGCCGCCCGCCTGCCGGCCGCAGAAGCAAACTCATCCTTAATGAGCCCTCGGTGTAAACTGAGCCGACACAGAAAGATTTCATGATTCAAATTACACTTTCATTAACCTTTGGCATAGGAAGTCTTTTAGTTCTATAAATCTTACAGTGGCTTACCGTCTGCCCTACTGATGTGAATAATGGATGTTTGGGGAGATCGCTCTTTAAAAACCCAGGGTATTTAATTTACAAGGGCTAAATACATATTTCAGACTCACTTAGCAAGAACTTTAATTACTCACTTCTCGTTGCTTTTTCTGACTTGGAGGTCGCCTCCTCCTCCCCGCACCCCCCAGTTTTCTTCTGCTTGATTCAGACGTTTTAGAGATGACAAAAGCTTTCACTAAGTCCCTGTCTTAATACTCTTATTAGTCTTTCCTTTAGGCTAAGTAATGTCCTAAAGATAGTTAAGGGAATGTCTCAGGTGTGGACCATTACACAATTAAATTAGCAAACCTCGGAGGGATTGGATTAGGACTCAGCGGGGAACACCTGGTATTCTAGGGCAGAGCCGAGTCTCTGAATGGCAGGACTCTCCGCTCTGAATAGTGAGGATCTGCCCATCTGGGTAGTCCCAATCACAAACTTGTCTCACCAGATCAAGTATCGCTGGCTAAACTCCCTTCTCCCCGGGAGTAGGTTTCTGTGGCTGTCAGAAGGAACAGGAAAACCGTCAACGAATGTGTCAAGCTGCAGAGAAAACAAGAGTTGGAGGACTCGTGGCGTTTCCCATACAAAGGCATCCGCCCATCCCTCCCCGCGAGCCAGCCAAGGGTGGACAAGTGCACTTTGAGTCCGCTGCCCAGGTGCAAGGGGTGGGGGCGGAGCGGCTGCAGAATGCCCCAGAACAAAGGCGCCTCCGGGAGCCCGTGCAGAGGTCACCTGCCGCCTCCAGGGCCGATTAAGGAAGACTGCAGAGGGCATTTGGAGGAAATGGTGCTGTTCTTTGGGAAATCAATTCGTCCCACCCTTAATAGGGCATTTTGCCCTCCCTCTTTGGGAGTCCCAGGCAAATATGCTTCCAGATCTCTCAAAATCAGTTATTAACCGGTCCGTGTTTGACGAGGCGACACCTTTCCCTGCCCTGTGCTCCTTCAATAGCCCGCGCCCCCTGAGAATCTCTTTCTGCTCTCTGCAACGTCTCACTTCCCCTTTCTCGCTCCTTTGGGCTCTCCCGCCCCTCTCTACCCCGGCTTCTTTCATAATTAGGCTGGAAGTGGAACTTTCCCCCACTCCCTTACTTTGAGATTTCTTTTTTCCCAGTGACCTGGGCTGCACTTTGCCCCCACTCCCTGCCTGCCAATCTCTTCAGGGTTAGGGCCTCTCTCTTTCCATTCTTGCAGGCTCCCCCTCCTTGAGAGCCCCGGGAGGCCCAGCCTCCCAGAATCCGATCTCCTTCCAACACTGCAGCCCCCCTGTGGAGGAAGGAAGAGGCCTCCTCGGAATGAATGGCTGGTAAGGAGGTTTTTAATTTGTCTGGAAATACAAGAAAAAGTCCTCTGAGCAGCGTCCCTCCCTCGCCTCGTTTGGAAGCCCCTCTGCCTTCCGGGTGGGCGCTGTCACCTCTCCAGCCTAGGCCAGGTCCACAGTGACGCTTTGGCGGAGGGATCAGAAAATACTGGTTTGCAGTGTAAAAATGGCCTGCTCAACCTAGAGTAAGGACTCCGCTTTTAAATGAAATTCTTGCTCTTTATTGCTTGCAGCCCACCAGTGTGAGAAATCTGGAAGTTTAGCGTGATTGTGTTAGGGTCGGAAAGTGAGCTCAGCGCATCTCTGTCTTGATGCGAAAGCTGCTGCCTGATGGCCTAGCTCTCCTTGAGCTTGGGGGGAATGTCACCATGCTGTTCCCAACGCAGAAGACACTACATTTAAAAGCTTTGCCCACCTGACCTGTGGCTTCACCTCCAGGTGCATTAGCCTTCATTTTCCTTTATAGGCTTTATTTTTAGGAGCAGGGGGCACAGCCCTGACCCTTCTGTGTTCGGAGTGGAATGCATTCCCTCACTCTCATTCTCTTGGCCAAACTACTTATATAAGTGGCCTTCAGGGCGCCAAGAGCCAACGAGGATGAGACGGCTCACAGCTCCCAAGCTCGCTGAGGCGCTTTCCTCTCTTCACAGGTATTCGGGTCAGGCCGCTTCAGGAGGACCACCTGAGCTGGAGGGCTGAGGCCTCAGGTCTCCAGCTGCTGTGTTTTCCCCTCACCTCACAGCCGGGAGCATTTTCTAACCTCGGCCTCCTTTTGGGCCCCTACCCCGCACCCCCAAACAGGCCAGGTAAACGAGAGGAGGGTTACAGTATTCTCAGTATGAATATGATACTGACGGGGTTCATCAGGTTCCACCCTTGTGGCAGATTGGAAAAACAAAACAGTATTTTGCAGCTCCGCTCATGGAGAAACGGAATCTGCTTTTTCTCACCTTGATTTGGCTACCTTGGCCAGTGCAACATTAGGAACCGTGAGTTGAAACAGAGATCTGAAAATCTCCTGCACAGTGGAGATGGCTGTCTCTTGACACTTTTGAAAGCACTGCCATGTGAAAAAGCGCGGGCTCTCCTGCTAGACACCGCACTCCGGGGCCCCTTGGTCCCCGTTATTCCAGTCACATGAGTGATGGCATCCAGGACCCCACAGCCCCTGACAGCCTAGCAGCTAACTCACTGCGTTGAGGGAGCCGGTGATCCCACAGAAAAACTGCCCAGCCGAGACCCGCCTGCTGTTTCTACTCACAGAATCATGAGCTAATAAAAGGTTTGGGGCAGTTTGTTACCCGGCTATAGATAACATACAATCCTGATCTCTTCTTCCTGAAGTACCTTCCTTAAGTGTACCTTTAGTGTAACCTCTGAGATAAGATTTGGCCTAAAATGTCTTGAGTTACATGGTGACTAATATTTTGAAAATCCAAAAAGAGGACACTGGTCCCACAGGCCTCACTCGCCCATCAGAAAACTAGCCGATGGCACAGGCAAGCCACTCGCAGGCTCCCAGGAGAAGACGCAGGAGAAAGTAAGCTACAGGAGAAAGAACAATGGAGTCAGAATCAGAATAACTAGATTCCAGCCCAGGCTCTACCAGCAACAAACTGGTGATTTCAGGCAAGCTACTTCCTTTCTGGGCATCACTTTCCTCCTCTCTGAACTAGATAATTGAATTTCCCGTTTCACACTACATTCTGAAAATTCTGAAAAACCTTCCATTATCCATCAGGGCCAGAGACTTCCAGCACCTCGGGGAATTAGCAGTCTCCGATGCTGCCAAGGAAAGGTGTCCCGAATTAGCTTGGTCCTAGAGAACACTGAGTACCAAGTAGGCTTTGTCTTGTGAGGTTCTGGAATGACCCCAGTATCCCTCCTTGTTTGATTGCGAGCTGAATCTGGGGGGCTTTCAAGAGTGTACCCGGGATGGGGCTGAGGCTAGAGCTTTCATTTTTATCCACTTATCTAATAAATGTTTATTGGTGTGGTCACCCTGTTAGGTGCTTCGGGTCTAATAGTGAACAAAAAGACCCCATTAGATGCTAGAGCCTAGTGAGAAAGACAGAATTGCTCTCTGCATGTAGCTTGCATTCTAAATAGTGAATGTGCCAGCGCGTTTATGGAATGATTGTGACTTGTGATAAAAAAAATTCTATGGCGCGCCTGGGTGGCTCAGTGGGTTAAAGCCTCTGCCTTCGGCTCAGGGTCCTGGGATCGAGGCCCGCAGGGGGCTCTCTGCTCAGCGGGGAGCCTGCTTCTTCTTCTCTCTGCCTATTTGTGATCTCTCTCTCTCTGTCAAATGAATAAATAAAAAAATCTTTTAAAAAATTCTATGAAAAACAGATAGGGTCCTATTGGTAGAAAATTCTAGAGGGGCCTTACTTTAGACAGGGTGGGTGCAGAAAGCCTCCCTGAGGGTCTCAGTTGTAAGAAGGAACAGTCATGCAAAGCAGTGATGGTGCGCCTGAGGAGCTCAGAGGGAGGAACGCTGGAAGGCAGACGCCAGGGTAGGCCGCAGCTCTTACCTCTGAGGACTGAAAGGGGGCCTTGAGAAGAGGGAAGTGGGATGCATGAGGGCCAAACTGTACAGGACCGTATGTACAGGACCGAGTGAGTTTGGATTTTTATCTGGAGTCTGATGAGCAGCCGTGGAATGGTTTGGAGTAGTGGGAATGACATAGTGAGATGGAGATTTTTTTTTTAAGATTTTATTTATTTATTTGACAGGGAGATAGATCGCAGGAAGGCAGAGAGGCAGGCAGAGAGAGAGAGAGGAGGAAGCAGGCTCCCCACTGAGCAGAGAGCCCAATGCGGGCCTCGATCCCAGGACCCCGAGACCACGACCTGAGCCGAAAGCAGTGGCTTCAACCCACTAAGCCACCCAGGCGTCCCGAGATTTTTTTTTTTTAAAGCTCACTCTGAATGCTGGATGGAGGGTAGTTTAAAAGAAGTGGAGATCCCACTTAGGAGGCTCCCCTAACATGGCAGTCCTGGTGGAAGAAATGACAGTGTGGACTGGGGACACAAGTGACAATGAGGTAGATTCCAAGTCTGGGCTTGACCACAAGTAGCAGGATTTCGGGTGAAGATCGGGTTGGTCAGCCCGAAAATCTGGACCGACTGCATTAGGAAAGCAAGCCATTGGCTCCACTTGGCCAGGGATATGGGGAGGTGTGGGAGGACCCACGAAGGACGGGATGGGACCTTCACCCACACCACTCCCAGCTTCATGATCTACAAGTTCACAGGCACTTGGGAAGAGGAGTCTTCATATCCTGATGTCTCCTGGGCCCCCGAGATGGGCCTTGCCTGCCATCCTCTTACTTGCTCAGAGAGGTGGCAGTGACCAGCCAGGATAAGGCTGTAGGACTAGAAGTTTATTTTCTATTTTCTGTGGCTGTAACCTCCAGGATATAACAGTTCATTCACACTAGTTTTCTAGGCATCCAGCACTCAGGGGTATGAAGGGAAAAACCCAGGAGGTCCGAGACCAGCCTCTGTCCTGGTCATAAGGCCCCACTGAGCTCAACAAGTGCAGAGCAAGTAACTTCGTATGTGGCGAGACTTGAAGAGCACAGGAACGTTCTTGGTTGGGAAAGAAATGTGTCATTAATGCCGAAATTCCACCAAGAGAACATCTTCCCATTAGCTCAAGGTGGGGAGTACGGTTAAAAAGGGGCTCTTCTTGGCAGGGATGACACTGTCATGGTCCTTGGGGTGAAAGACCTGAGAACAGGCCTCTGTGGAGATGGGGAAGTGAAATGGGAGGGGGTTGATGAGGAGAGGACACTGGGAACCTAGGGGAAGTAAAGGGACTGTAGTTGAAATCTAAATGATAAGAAAGACCCAAGCTTTGGAGAATTTCTGGCAGAGGTAACAGCGAGTGCAAAGGTCCTGAGGCAGAAGCAAATCTGCGGAGCCAGAGTGGGTCGGGCACAGCATATGCCAAGTGCATGGTGTGAGACAGAGTGTACAGGACCTTGGAGGCCATGGAGGAGAAGCTAGATTTTGTTTCAGGGGGAATCTTCTAGAAGATCTTAAGAAGAGGAATGCCAGATCTTGATTTCTCTGTTGCTGCTGTGGGGAGAATAGGAAGTGTAAGAAGAAGTAGAAGGCACCATGAGAGGTTGTCATAGTCATCAGGCAGAAGAGGGGAGAAAACAAGGAGCCAGCTGAGGCCTGGAGAGTCAGCAGAGGGCATCCATCTTGCCAAGACAGCTGGACTCCAGCTGGGAACAGTGGCGGACCATCCAGGCTGCTGACATGGGGTGACTCTCACGAGGATGTGGAGTAGAAACGTTCCTGTGTTGTTGGGTGCAGATGCGGAAGCAGAGTCCCAGCTCTGTCTCGTGCAGGACCCTACCCAGGGCCCCGGCAGCCCCAGCACTGCTGTGCTGCCCGCCCCGCACCGAGCCCTGCGAACAGGGAGCAGAGGCTCGTCCACGAAGGTATACAAGCGCCTGGCACAGAGTGGCTGATGGCCGGCCTGACAAGGACAACCCAGGACACCTGTGGCCCCATCTTCACCCCTTTTTGTAGGCTGCATTCAGCAATTGGCAGAAATGTCGCCTCCACAAGTCGTCTTTAGCGATCTCATGTCCTACAACCCTGAGAGTACTTAGAAGAAAGAAAATCTCAACCAAGGATTAGAAACGGGAAACAGCAGCAGCAGCTCGCGCTCATGGAGCGCACACTGCGTGCTGAGCACTTTAAATTGCTACCATCTCATTGTCCCATCCACCTTCTGGCCTTGTCGTTGTCATTCACTTTGCGACAGATGAGGAGACAGGCTCAGAGAGGTGGAGTGACCGACCTGCCCAACCGTCTCTGGGCCGGCACTATTTCTGCCGAGGGCATGGCGTACCCAGATGAGTCCTAGCCATTCTGCCTATGAGACCCTTGCCCAGAGGGAAGGCCCAGCTAGAAAGAAGGCTTATCAGTTCATTTGAATGCAGAGGGAAAGAAGGGGGGCATCCCCAGGGCTTGGCTGTTGGATCAGTAGGGTCATTGGAGCAAATCAACAGTGGACAGCTGTGTCCGAGCCAAGGGCCCTGCTGCAGCTGCGATGGCCTAATGTGGCCAGATTGGGGCCTAGACGACAGACCAGAGGTCAGCCACCCTTCAAAAGTCATGTGCCAAGCCTTCATTCCCTGCCACGCGCATACACACAACCTGCTTGCGAAGGAGCTTTCCCGGGACTCCGGCCTTCCAGGACTCCTGGTGGTCACTGATGGCTTTGTCTTGGGACTGGAAAGCTAACCCTCTGGAATGGATGTTGGGAGGTCGGTTAGAACGTCTCAGTTGATGTCCAGCCACATGGCCACGGCTGCTGCTCCCTCAGGACACTCGTGGCCTGCCCTCTGGGGCTGAGATCAGGCTCGGAGGTCACCAGGTCCACCACACCGGAGACATCCCCCCCTGTGTTCCCTCCCCTTCTTCCCCGGCAAGGTAGAGGCCAAGTCTGTGAAGAGAAATCGAGCGAGTCAGTGTGATGATTCACCCCCTCCCTCCGGCCCCCCATACAGGGAGTAAGAAGCTTTTCATCATCTGTACGCTCAGTAGAGACCATGAAAATTGAGGAAGGCAGAAGACATGAGCCAGCACATAAACGTTTTGGACCCATTACCATCACAGAACAGAAGCTGTGTCCCCCAGGAAGCAAGAGGCCAAAAGGAGACCAAGAATCTATCCCCACACCATGGTAGGGACCAGAAAACGCCCGGTGAGCCACAGAGGAGTTACTCTGAGTGCAGAGGAGCCCGCACACAACCCCTCTCTCCAGCGCCTGTCGCCTCGCTGCCTGGTGGCCAGGCAGAAGGGGAAGACACAGAAAATTCCATTCCCTGAATGGTGCACTGGGCATCGCTTCAGCCATTTTTAAAAAGGAGCTGGTGTATTTAGGTGTTTCCTTCTCTTGGGGCTTGGTGGTGGGTCCTGGGCACGCAGTGGGGAGAAAGTCTGCGCTGCCTGCGACAGACAGATTCTAGTTGGTCGCTTATATGATCAGCATTCCCTTCCTGTTTTTTTTTTTTTTTTTGGTGGGGGGCAGTTACGACTAAACAACATTCCTTGATGTCAGTGGGATATTAAAGATTTAGATCTTTCCACGGTTGCTGCCAACCTGACATTAATGACTCTGGAATCTTCCTCAGATTTGCTGCAAGGGGTCTCCAGAGAGGGACTGAGGGGAGAGAGGTGTTTACTCAGCCTCTTCCATCCCAAATTAAATATTCAAATTGGGTTTGTTCTGAGGCATTGTGAAGGCCTGAGCCTTAGCTTAATGGAAGCCGTATTGTCCCCCGAATAAAGGTTTCATTAGGCCAGCCCGCAAACTTCTCCCGTTATCCCCTGCAAGAAACAATCTGGGTGACAGCCTACCCATCATAATCCCCTGCTTCAGATTTATGGTGACAAAAGACTCCTAATACTGAAAATGTTCGGGGGGAGGAGAAACACTTCCCAAACAAGGGGTCTCTCCCCTCCAGGCCAGGTAACAAAGGGTCAGGAGGGATTTGGTGGGGCCTCCTAGCCACCTGCCGATTAAGCCTGTGGTCAGTAGATTAACAGCCGCTCTGACTGAGTGTTTGGAAAGGCAAGTTACATGGCAGAGCAAACAAAATTCAGACTGCGCTTTACACATGGTAATCCCAAATTTAATAAGAGCCTCACCACTGGGAAGCCCAGACCAAAAAGGTAGCTGAGGTGTAGCGCTACATTGTTCCCAGCAAGGGGGTACCACCACGGGTGCTGGGCAGCCTCCGGGCCACCCCCTGGGGGCTCTGGGGCCTCAGCTAAAAAGTTCCTCCTGGTCTCTTGGGGAGTTGGCTCCTTTCCCTCCTTCCAGGCTTCAAGGGGCCTGGTCCAGAGGTGAGTCACAATTCCGTCTGTCCTGAATCAAGTCCCCGCTGAATGCTTGGGTGGTCAGAAGGCCACATAAGCCTCAAGCCCCGTGGGCTGCAGCGGAACGCATCTTCTCCAGCGCAGGGCTCGCCGTGCACAGGGCTGGGGCGTGGCAAGAGGCCACGGGAAGCCCGGAATTCAGGCTTTGCAGGGCGCTGATGAAGGCCGGGAGGTCTGTGCCTAATCAGATAGCCGATGTCCGAGATGGAGCATATGTGGGGCTTCCTTTGGGCACGTGTGAGCTACTTCTCAAACTGTGATCAGCTGAACACCTGTTTCTTTCCTGGCCACCTGCGTGATCATTCGTTCACTCAAGAGATGCTTACTGAGCACGTGCTATGTACCAGCTCTGCTCAAGCGCCTCCGACATCAGAGGGAAAAGTTGTTCCATGAGGCCAGACTATATTTTTCATTTTCTTTTTTTTTTTCCTTCTAGGGGGATGCCTCTTAAGTATTATGAAGGAAGAGAAAAAAATAATTCACATGACGCCAGTAAGTTTATTCGGTTTATTTATCAAAGGCCAGAGGTGCTTCCTCATTGCCATCTCTTGGGGACCATATAAAGGATACTGTAAGTTTTTCTATAAAAGAATTCCCTAAGTAGTACCTCTGTCACTGGCGTTTTGTCAAAGGCTAGCATAAATCTCAGAGTCTTTCCTTGCTTACCATGAGCTGTTTGCTGGAGCGGTCTCCACGAACGCTTGGCCATATGTTAAGGAAACATGATGAACTGACCAAGGAGGGGCTTGAAAACACAAAGTACAATAAAAATTAGATTGAGAAAAAAGGGGGGGGGGCGCCTGCGTGGCTCAGTTGGTTAAGCGACTGCCTTCGGAGGCTCAGGTCATGATCCCGGAGACCCGGATCGAGCCCCACATCCGGCTCCCTGCTCGGCGGGAAACTTGCTCCTCCCTCTCTCACTCCCCCTGCTTGTGTTCCCTCTCTAGCTGTGTTTCTGTCAAATAAATCTTAAAAAAAAAAAAATTAGATTGAGGTGCATGGGAAAGCGTCTTGCTAACCAGAGGGGTATTTTAGGAGAATGTGGGGATTTGGGGGGTTGGGGGAGTTTATTCAAGTGTAGGACTCCAAGGAAAACATGGACGCTCCCTTTCAGCTTGCCTGAAATTTGGCACTTTACTGTATCCCCGATGAGACTTTCTTTCTCTTCATGACCTGTCCCCATAGTTTATTGTAATCCTTTCTCATGGATCCATGACATCTAGGTACTTAGTAAATATGTGTGCCCATGTCTACATTTCTAGAGTTTTTGTAAGAACCATCTTTATTTGACCCCTGCCAATTCTTCTAATCTTACTTTTCATGTCTTCTCCTCAGTTCATACATCAAACTATATCATACATATATATATGCATATAGGTATTTATATATGTATAAATCTATGTGTGTATATATGTCATTTTACATGTGTATATATATATACATATATATGTATTTTTTAAAGATTTAAAGATTTTATTTTAGAGAGTATGTATTAGTGGGGGAGAGCCTAGGGAGAGGGAGAGGGAGAATCTCAAGCAGACTCCCTGCTGAGTGCAGAGCCTGATGCGGGGCTCAATCTCACAACCATAAGATTGTGACCTGAGCCAAAATCGTCTGATGCTCAGTCAGCTGAGCCGCTTGGGCCATCTGGATACCCCCAAGCTATATTTGAACAAATGTATTAAACCTCTCCCTCCTCACATGTTCCTTGCCCTGTGCCCCAAGATATGCTACCATCTCAAACTTCTCAAACACAGTAAGTCATTTGTAGGAGAACCTAACCATGGGTCACGCACTGTTCTGGGCACTTTATGTATATTATCTCATTTAATCCTTCACAAGGAAGGTTGATATCATTATTCCACTTTATAAATGAGGGAATTAAGATTTATTATTTCATAAATTTACTTTCCAGATGAATGTGGCTAATAAGTTGCTAGTGTCAGATTTTTAACATTTTATGATAGGAATATAAAATTCATATAATAAACATTTTTTTACTTTTATTGTCACATGTTTAATCTTATGCTTGCTTCCTTCCTCTCTCCTCTCGCTCTTTCTTCTTCCTCCCTTTCTTTTTTTTTTTTTTAAAGATTTTATTTATTTGACAGAGAGAAACACATCCAGAGAGGGAACACAGGCAGGGGGAGGGAGAACACAGAGGGAGAATTCAGGCTTCCCGCCAAGCAGGGAGCCTGATGTGGGACTCGATCCCGGGTCTCCGGGATCATGACCTGAGCTGAAGGCAGTCACTTAACCAACTGAGCCACCCAGGCGTCCCGGATAGTTCTTCCTCCCTTTCTTTCTCCCTTTTTTTCCTCTCTCTCCCTTTTTCCTTCCTTCCTTCCTTCCTTCCTTCCTTCCTTCCTTCCTTCCTTCCTTCCCTTCTCTCCTTCTCTCTCTTTCTTCTTCTTCCTCTTTCTCCTTCCTTCCTTCCTTCCTTCCTTTCTTTCTTTCTTTCTTCTTTCTCCTTTTGACTCCTTTTCCCTTTATCCACCTCTCCGATTCCCTGACTTTAGCAACCTGACCTTAGCAACCACCAATCTGTTCTCTGTATCTAGGAGCTTGGAGGGGGGTGGTGGTGTTCATTTTTCAGTCTGTTTTGGATTCCACATGTAAGAGACATCATCTGGTATTTATCTTTCTCTCTCTGGCTTATTTCACTTAGGATGATGTCCTCGATGTCTATCCATGTTGTTGCCAATGGCCATGTTGTGGCAAAATTTCCTATTCCGTTGGATGTATACATCACATCTTCTGTATGCATTCACCTGTTGATGGATACTTAGGTTGCTACCATACCTTGAGTATTGTTAAGTAATGCCACAATGAACATGGGGTTGCTCATATTTTTTTGAGTTAGTATTTTCATTTTCTTTGGATAAATACCCAAAGATGGAATTGCTGGATCATATGGTAATTCTATTTTCAACTTTTTGAGGGATCTCCGTACTGTTTTCCACAGTGGCTATACCAGTTTATATTCCTACCAACAGTGAATGAGGGCTCTCTTTTCTCCACATTCTTCCCAATACTCGTCACTTCTTATCTTTTTGATCATAGCCATTCTAACAGGGTCCCCTCTCATTGTGGTTTTGATTTACATTTCCCTGATGATTGCTCTAATTGTATTATAAGTGCTGCTAAAGTGAGCACTGTCTTTCCCTGATGATTAGTGATGCTGAGCACCTTTTCATGTGCCTCTCGGCCATCTGTATGTCTTCTTCGGAAATGTGTCTGTCCAGATCTTCTGCCCATTTTTAAAAAGGTTTTATTTATTCATTTAAGTAAATCTATACCCAGTGCAGGGCTTGAACTTACAGCCTAGGGATCAAGAGTCATGTGCTCCCCTGACTGGGCTATCCAGGTGCCCCTTCTGCCCATTTTTTAAAAGCAGACTGTTCTGTGTTTTGTGTTTTGTTTTTGTTTTTTTGCTAATGACTTGTATGAGTTGTTCATATATTTTTTATATTAACCCCTTATACATGATTTGCAAAATACTTTCTTCTATTTAGTAGGTTGCCTTTTCATTTTGTTGATGGTTTTCTTTGCTGTGCAAGATCTTTTTAGTGTGTTTTTGCTTTTGTCATTTTTGCTGTTGGTAAGGCCATTTATGACAAGCCCACAGCTAACATACTCAACAAAAGCTGAAAGGCCTTTCCTTTAAGATCAAGAACAAGACAAGAATGCCCACTCTCACCACTTCTATTCAACACAGTATTGGAAGTTCTAGCCAGAGCAATAGGCAAGAGAAAGAAGACATAAAAGGCATCCAAATTGGAAAGGAAGACATTAAACTGTCACTATTTGCAAAAGACATGAGATTATACATAGAAATCCCTAAAGACTCCATCAAAAATGTTAGAACTAATAAATGAATTCAGAAATTGCATGATACAAAATCAATACACAAAAATCTGTTGCATGTCTACACACTAATAACAGACTATCAGAAAGAGAAATGAAGGAAATAAACCCATGTACAACTGCATCACAAAGAATAAAATACCTAGGAATAAATTAACCAAGCAAGTGAAAGATCTACATATTAAAGATTACACGACATTTAATGAAAGGAATAAGACACAATTAAATGGAACGATAAATCTGCACTCATGGACTGGAAGAATCAGTATTGTTAAAATGTCCATACCACCCAAAATAATCTATAGATTCAGCATGATCCTTATCAAAATTCCAATGCATTTTTCAAAGAAATAAGTAATCCTAAAATTTGTGTGGAATCACACAAAAAGAAAACAAACAAACAAAAAAACCCACATGTAGCCAAGGCAATGTAGAGAAAGATAAACAAAAAAACCCCCACAAATAGCCAAAGCAATGTAGAGAAAGACGAGCAAAGCTGGAGGCATCATGCTTGCTCATTTCACTAAATTATAAAGCTATAGTAATTAAAAGAGTATGGTATTAGCTTAAAAACAGACACAGATGAATGGAACAGAATAGAGGGCAGAATTCTGTATGAATTTACAACAAAGCAGGCAAGAACATACTCTGGGGAAAGGATAGTCTCGTCAATAAATGGTGCAGGAAAAACTGGACCACTATCTGACATCATACACAAAAATTAACTCAAAATGGATTAAAAACTCAAATGTAAGGCCTGAAACCATAAAATCTCTAGAAGAAGACATAAGTGGTAAGCTCCTTCAGGTAGGTCTTGGTGAGGATTTTTTTTAATCTGACACCAAAGGCAAAACCAACAAAAGGCCATACTGTAGAGGAACTTGGCTGAGTTAGAGAATGGGGAAGGCTTTTCTAAGAAAATGGTGCAGATTGGGGTCTGAAGGGCACATGAGGGCTAAGCTAGGTTGGGGATGGGAGCAGATGGAATGAAGGACAAAGGGTACCACATTCAGTGTTCTAGAGGCTCTCGGGCCCTGTGGTGAGGAAGAAGAGGGCGTGTGCAAGGAAGGACTACCCTCATTCTATTGCTTGGCAACCCCAAACCTATGCAGGAAGAAGTTTGGGGTAACCAGGTCCTAGTTTATATGGGCCATTGTAAGAGTGAAGGCCACAAGATGCTAAGGATCTATGAACAACACTTTCCCAGGGCGTCTGCAAACCTCAGATGGACCTCCAGGCTTAGGGGCATCAAGCTGCGGGAAGATGAAGCCATTAAAAGTATAAAAACAAAAAACTGAAAAGACCCCCAAATTTCTGAGTCTTTTTATAGTCCAAGGTGGTGAACCCAGGATACACATTTGGCTCCCATCCTCCCCAAAGTCTTGTTGAAATAAAATTGTAGAATTCTAAAAATAGATAAACCTATAACATTAGAGAGGTGATGCCCCCAACAAATCAGAGAGTTAAAGAAGTTTCTGGACTATATCAGGTACAGGGGAGCCATCACCAGAGAAAGCAGAGGAAGGAAACACCAAATAGAAGGCTTATGAGGGGCAGCAGAGGGGATGGGAGCCAGTTCACTCAGAAAACCTCACAGAGGTCCTGGGAAGGCCACTTGGGCAAGGGATATGCACAAGTGCACAAGAAATCCACACCATCTCAAATTCTTTTGTACTCAACATCAGGAGTTAACTAAGGAGGCATATGTGCATTTTCTAAGAAGCACAACCATTCTCAAGAAAATATACTAAAAAAAATAAGCAAGCTGAAAAATCTACCCTTGGGGAAACAGAAGTTGGGAAACAAAATCACTTTCTTTTTTATATATATATAATTTTCAAATGGAGTTGGGAAGACAATACATTCTAAAAATGGGATTTTGAGAGCATGAATGAGCTCTTGGAAGTTAAAAATGCAATTGGTGAAATAAAATGTTCAGTAGAAGGACTAAAAAGTTGATGAAATCTCACAAAATATTGAGCAGAGAGAAAATATGAGAGAAAAAAGTGGAATGATCTAATATCTCAGTAATAGGAATACTGGAAATTAAAAAAAAAAAAAACAGAAATGAAAGGGGAGAGAATCATCAAAGAAAGTACAGGGATCATTTCCCAGGGCTGAAGAAAGACTAGTCCCAACATTGGAAGAAATACTTAGTGTCCGTTATAACTGAAAAATGCCCACAACTAGATGCATCCTAGCAAAATATCAATACACTACACATAAAGAGTTGTTTGTCAAATGTTCCAAAGACAAAGGTCAGATCTCCTACAAATGAGATCTCCTTACAAATAGCAGTAAGAATGGTGTCAGACTTCTCCTCAACAATACTAGATGCCAGAATACAATGCAGTAATATCTTCAAAATTCAGAAGGAAAGTTATTTTGAGTTTAGAATCCTCAACACAAACTACTAACCCAGTGAAAGACAACATAGGGGTTTTCAGACAAACGGGAGCAGAGAAAGTTTGTCTCCAGCATGCCCTTTCTTAGGAAGTTACGTGAGGCTGTGTGTAGTTCAGTAAAACTAGGACATAAGATGGAGGGAAGAAGAAAATCTGAGCTCAGACCCAAGAGAGCAGTAAAGAGAAGTCTGAAGGTGGCAGTTGCCTCACAGCCTGGGGAGCAATGAGCCCACACCAGAGCAGGATCAACGGAAGCTTCCAGTTAGGAGGGGAAGATGGTTCTCGATAGATTCCATAACTGATAAATTTAGAATAAGAATATGAGAATAGCAAGTAATGCACAAGAATAAGGTAACTGGAAACTCTGGGGGAAAATTATTAAAAACAGTCAAGATCTGAATATGAAGCAAGCTAAAATCGACATGATATTTAGCTAATGATGAAGCGTAAGGAATGAGAATCCATTTGAGCTGGTGCTAGAAACATCTCTTGGAGAGGCTAAGAGATCACAGCACTGACTTAAGAGCAAGATGTGTAATCCTAACACGGTGACTACTGTGAAATACCAATTCCGCAATAATAACAATTCATTTGATCAGTTTCCCATTGTAAGAGTCGACTTTTATATTTTTTAAGATTATATTTATTTGAGAGAAAGTGAGAGAGAGAGAGCACACAAGAGTGGGGGGAGGGGCAGAGGGAGAGAGAAAGCAGACTCCCCACTGACATGGGGTTTGATCCCAAGACCTAGGATCATGACCTGAGCCAAAGGCAGACACTTAACCAACTGAGCTACCCAGGTGCCCCCAAAGTCAACCTTTAGACATGGCTTGGAAACCTAGGTTGTATATCAGAACAGAATGTAAGTTTTTAACAACCTTATTAATGTAAAAGTATGAGTTTAGTAGCAGAAGGTGAGACGTGGAAAGGGAAGGAAAAACTCTAGGAGCTTGGAATTTAGTTGAAAAGACAAGATATATATTGTGTGCAGAACAGCAAATCCTCTAAGAGAGTTGGTTTCCACTCCTAGAAGCCAAATGATCAAAAAAAAAAAAAAATGGTGGGTGATAAATGCCGCACGGGGTTGGCTGAGGGGCAAGATTAGGGACAAAGCAGGATAGGTGATAGAGGAGGAGAAGTGGGACTTGGAAAAGGAAGAGGCGGGAATTCCAGGGTCCACTTTTAAAATCTTTGTTTTACCACCATGAGGTATCGCCTTGCACCTGTCAGAATGGCTTGTATCAAAAAGACAAGAAATAACAAAGATGGCGAGGATGTAGAGACAAGGCAACTCTTGCACACTGTTGGTATGAATGTAAATTGGTGCAGCCACGGTGGAAACAGCATGGAGGTTCCTCAAAAATGTGAAAATGGAACTACCATATGATTCAGCAATTCCACTACTGGGCATTTATCTGAAGAAAACAAAAATACTAATTTAAAAGGACATACGTGTTCCCTGCAGCATTATTCGCAGGAGCCAAGCTCAGGGTGCATGGGTAAATGGATAGGAAAAGAAGATGTGTGTCTCTCTCTCTTTCTCTCTCTCTCTCTCTCTCTCCCTCTCTCTCTCTTTCTCTCTCTCTCTCTCTCTCACACACACACACACACACACACAGGAATATTACTCCGCCATGAAAAAAGAATGAGAGCTTGCCATTTGTGACGACATGGACGAACCTAGAAGGTATTAGGTTAAGTGAAATAAGTCAGACAGAGAAAGACAGATACTACAAGATCTCATTTATATGTCAAATCTAAAAACCAAAACAAATGAACAAAGAAAAGACTAAGACAAACTCACAAATACAGAGAACAATCAGGTGGTTACCAGAGGAGAGGGGTGTGGGAGGATGGGCAAAATAGGAGAAGGAGATTAAGAAGTGTGAACTCCCAGCTATAAAAATAAATAAGTCGCAGGGATGTAAAATGCAGCACAAGGAACATGGTCAATAATCCTGCAATAACATTGTCTAGACAGATGGTAATTAGACTGATCTAGGTGATTTCATTATATAAATGTTGAATTTATATATATAAATATATATGCACATATAAATATATATAAATGTTAACTTATATATAAATGTATACCTGAAACGAATACAATATATTTTTTTAAGATTTTATTTATTTGACAGAGAAACACAGCCAGAGACGGAACACAAGCAGGGAGAGTGAGGGAGGGAGAAGCAGGCTTCCTGCCGAGCAGGGAGCCCGATGTGGGACTCGATCCTGGGTCTCCAGGATCATGACCTGAGCCGAAGGCAGTTGCCCAACCAACTGAGCCACCCAGGCGTCCCACGAATACAATATTATATGCTAACTGTTCCTTAATTAAACAATGAAACAAAAGGGAAGAATAAAAATTAAAAAGGCTCCCTTTTTTTTTTTTTAAGATTTTATTTATTTGACAGAGAGAAACACAGCCAGAGAGGGAACACAAGCAGAGAGAGTGAGAGAGGGAGAAGCAGGCTTCCCGCCCAGCAGGGAGCCCGATGTGGGACTCGATCCTGGGTCTCCAGGATCATGACCTGAGCCGAAGGCAGTTGCTCAACCAACTGAGCCACCCAGGTGCCCCAAAAAGGCTCCCTTTTAAACTACACCTTAGCAACGAAGCAGGTGTCTGCCCCCGACACTTCCAATGTACCCCAAGATGCTTCCTTTTTTTCTGGGGCCTCAAGCCTTAGAAGGACTATTGAATCCATAGTTAAATATCCAAGAACCCCTCCAAAGAGATGAATCAATGGTCCAATGATGTTAAGGCCCCAACTGTTGTCTTTGGGTCTGGGCAAATCCTAGCCAGAGCCTCTATCTTTTAGAAACATATTCTGAAATATTTACAGTTGAAATGGTATGATATGTGGGATTTGCTTCAGCATCATCCAATATAGGCTGGGGGAGAGTGGGGAAGGATGAAACAACGTTAGCTATAAACTGGTGGTTGAAGCTGGATCATAGGCACATGGGAGTTCCCCATACTCTTCTACTTCAGTATATGCTTGAAATTTTCAACCAAAAAAGTTCCTCACTTAATATTCTTTACTCTCTCTACAGACAAGATAACAATAGCTGAGACTTATATAATATGTCTGGTTTACATTTACATCAAATAACTCCTTTGATCCCTGTGATACCCCATTTGGGCAGTTGGGAAATTTTGCTGATGAGGAAACAGAAAAAGATGAAGGTCTGTAGAGGCCTTGACATGGAGAGAGGATGTTTCTGTCAGCCCGGCATTTTGTAGTCCCTCCACAACATTCAGCCTCCTGTCACCCCACCTTTCTTCTCTGGGGATCCGCGCTGTGAAGAGGACCCATCCATGATGACTGAGTGCTGAGGCAGCCATTTTGCTTATTCTGGCCTTCCCCATCTCGCTTTCTCCAGACTTTTCGATGACTGTTTTTTCCCTTCTTGTTTTCCTGAGTCAGTACTTCCCCTCTGCCCCTCAGGCTGGCCAGTCATTTCAATGTCCCAGGTCCTCAGGACTCACTTCAGGAGATCCTCTAATGTCGGAAGGACTGACCTCAGAGTCCTCCCACACTGGTGGGCCCTGTCTCTCCTCCCAGCCTTGCTAGTCTCTTCCTTCAACTTCGCTTGGGCCAACTCACTGACAGAAACAGCTGCCTCCAAGTCAGGGCCTTCCCACTGTTTCTGCTTCTCTTCCTGGATCCCACATTTTACATCTGAGGAGGATTTATTGAGCATTTACTATATGACAGAACTGTGCTAAGTACTCTTTGCATTATTTCATTTAATATGCCTAATGATGAGGTGGGCATTATTATCTTAGGTTTAGAGAAGCTACAGAGCTTGCCTGGGATATAAGAGCCAATATTTATAAACTGTTCATCCTGTCTCTCCAGAGAGTACTGAAGGCTGGGTGAAGTGAGTAGCAATTATGTTACGAATAGAACCACAAATGGACTAGGAGATACAAACTGTACTTTTAGCTCTGCCTTGAGAGAGGTGTATGGTAATGGGCAAATCATTTAACCCCTCTGAGCTTCACTTTTGTCATTGTAAAAATGTGGATTGGACAGGTAGTGATAATACAGTCTCTTATGAAAAGCTATAGATCACAGAGATTAAGTATGTGGACTCCAGTCCTAGGTTGTGAGTTCAAATGATAGCTCTGCTATCTGTGACTTATGTGACCAAATCATCTTGTGTCTCAGTCTCCTCATCTGTAAAATGGGTATGACAGTAATAGTATCTCTCTAATAGAGTTATGGTAAGAACTAATTGGTACATATCAAGTACTTAGCATACTGCTGGCTTATAGTAACAGTAGTCATAATTAATATTTTTATTATTAATGGTCTCTTCCATCAAAATGATATTATTTTAGGATACATTAGAACTTTTAGAATTATTGTTAATATAGCCAGGATTTTCGGGACACCTGGGTGGCTCAATCAGTTGAACATCCAACTCTTGGTTTCGGCTGAGGTCTGATCTCTGCACATAGAGACGGAGCCCCCACTGGGCTCTGCACTCAATGTGATGCCTGCTTCCCCTCTCCCTCTGCTCTTCATCCCCACTGGTGCTCTCTCTCTCTCAAATAAGTAAGTAAGTAAATAAATAAATAAATAAATTTCTTTAAAATATATAGCCAGGAGTGTCTGGGTGGCTCAGTTGGTTAAGCCACTGCTTTGGCTCAGGTCATGATCCTGGAGTTCCAGGATTGAGTCCCTCATTGGGTTCCCTGCTCATTGGGGAGTCTGCTTTTCCCTCTGACCCTCCCTCCTCTCATGCTCTCTCTGTCTCTCTCTCAAAAATAAATAAATAAAAATAAAATATACAGCCAGGATTTTCATGTTTAGAAATTAGGAGGTAGGAAATTTCTCTGTAATGAGGAGAAAAAAATTGTCCCCCTTTTTTAAAAAATATTTTATTTATTTATTTGACAGAGAGAAACACAGCGAGAGGGAACACAAGCAGGGGGAGTGAGAGAGGGAGAAGCAGGATTCCCGCCGAGCAGGCAGCCCTATGCGGGGCTCTATCCCAGGACTCCGGGATCATGACCTGAGGCCGAAGGCAGTCGCTTAACCAACTCAGCCACCCAGGCATCCCAAAAATTGTCCCTCTTATATAGTAACTGACTCCTTTCAAAGCACATGCACCTACCATCTTAATTAGTACCTGATAACACTGGGAAATCAGTCATGAAGTGGTGCATTTGGACAGCTCCTCATAGTGATCACCGCCTGTGAACTCGTGTCAGCTCATTTTGACCCCACGGCACACCGTGAGGCAGACAATGCCGAAAGAGAGATGAGGATTTCACTCAGCTAAGGTGACTTGCTCGAGGTCACACATTAATGTGTAGTAGAACCAGCAATGAAATTGAAAGCTCCTAATCCCAATTTAGAACTCTTTCCAGAAAGAAATCTGTATTCTGCAAAGTACTTTGTGCTTATACATGTGTTGGGCCCCCACAGACCTAAACCTGAACTTGGAATGAAATTCTCTTTGTGGCAAAAACCTCTCTTCTGTAACCAAGGACGTAACCAGTCTCTGTCTAGAATGAAGTCCCAGTCTGATGGTCGGTATTTAGGATCACTGCTACTTCACAGAGAGTGAAGGAGGTGAGGGGCCCAGGGTCAGAGAGACCCCAGTTCTCTTCCGTACTCTAGCACTTGACTAGCTTCGTAGCCTGGGGAAAAATCACTTGTAAGTCTCTACAGCCTTCTCAAGAATGGGGATGAGCATAACCGCCTTGTAGAGAAGCTGTTAGACTTGGCGATGACATGTGGAGGCATCAAGTGGGCATTTGATAAATGGCAATTTAAAAAAAAAGAAAAAAAAAACCTTTTTCTTTTCCTCCAAAAGGCCAGCATGGCCTGACAGACCCAGCTTCTGGTTTCACTTCTGTTTCTCCAGGATACTGGCTCGAAGAAAAGCAGCAGGCAAAGCAGACAGGTGACTCAAAGTCATGAAACATATATTCTCAACTTAGGCACCTGCTGTTTTTAATGACTAACCCCCCCCCCCCAAAAGCCATCATTTAGCAAATACCAGGGCTAGTTATTAATTTAAAAACATGTTCAGCCTGTGCTTACAGAACCTGCCATTTCCCCCCTCGGGAATGACTTTTTAGTTATGTTTTTAAAATTAGCTGGCGCTTGAATTTCATTTCCCATCCAAGCTTCCCTGTTATCTGTAAGGTCACAGAAACTCGTAGTCCACGGACAGTCCAATCCCAGATATTAGGCTCTTGGAATTAAAAGCCGAAATAAGTAAATAAAGAGAGAATGCCGGGGGATTTTTCAGAGCAGCAAGCTGGTCCCCTGTGAGCTGCGGGAGCCAGGTTTCCTCATGCAGAGGCTCTTCCTTTACATTTTGAGGTGAAGGCTGAGGAAAAGGAGGAGGAAGAGGAGGAAAGGGGCCTATGACCTCTATCTTCAAGGTCTGTCTCTTCTGCGCTCAGCAACAGGAAAGAATCAGAATGCATTCTGGAGGAAGAAGAAAAACCCCAAGTGCTGATTGTCCCTTTAAGCCATTCCAATCACAGGCTCGCGGTTAAAATAATGCTCACCTACTGCGCTTCCAACTGGGCCATCTACCTTTTTCGCTGGCGGGGTCAGGCCCAGTCAAGCCTGATGAGGCTGCCACAGGCCCCGGAGAGCTGAGCTACAGGCCCGGGTTACACCTGTTTATCACCGAGTCATTTCATTTCCCTTCCCCTCCTCCCTGCTTGAAAAGGAGCATTAATTAAACCGGTAAACAAGCCGGCTCCCATTCTAAATCAGAGCTGCAGGCAACGGAGAGATAACTTGGGCTCCGGAGAAGAGGGATTTTCAGTTAATTTATGGAATTTACCATTACTCTCTCTTTCTGAGCAGCCAGCCGCCCGCTTAACGGGGGAAATTGAAGCAGACAGCCTTTGTCTAAACACTTCTTTTGCCCAGAATATCTTAATTTTTCTATTTGAATGTTTAATAAGGTTTGGGGGTGCTGCTTTTTAAATTTTAATGGTACAGACGTTTGGGTGTTATCTCTTAGGCTGGTGGCTGCAGGGCGCGCGTCCTCCCGGGGCGCAGAGGGAAGGAGCAGTTTTTCCCCAGCTGGGTTCGGACAACCACCGAAAGAAGGAGGCTAGGGCTTGGGGGAAGTTTGGGCGTGGGGCGGGGGGGTCCTCGAAGTCAGGGCAGCCCTGAAATGCTTTGCCCAGGGACACAGCCCTTTCCTCCTTTATGTTCCCCAACGCCGTCGGTGCCTGCAGGCGCCTGCGGAGCGCGACCGAGGCCCAGCTGCGGGCGAAGCCAAGGCAGGGCTCCCCGCCCGCGGCCGGACCACCCCGCGTGCGCCTGGCCCCGGCGGCTGCGTCTTGGGGGATCCCTCTCTCCGCCGCTGCTGCGGGAACCCCGCGCTGCCTAAATTAATTTCTCCAAGAAGAGGGCTGTGCGTGTGTCTTACTCCCCGACTGCTCTCGGGATTCCTCAGTTTCAGCGGGAAGCGCCTTAAAATTGTAGTTTTCCTAAGATCATAGACAGTCCAAGGAAAAACCCTCCGTAAATCTTTGTCATTTCCTGTGTAAACCTTCGTAAAAAACACAGGAACGTCTTATACATATTTCAGTTCCGCCTGCTTTTCCGGGTGGCATATCCAGTAATCATGTTGACAAATTAATGGTAGAGAATTAGTTGTACATTAAAGATTTAAATTATATTATGCAGCACATTGTCATAAAATGATATAAAACAATAGGAAAATAAATGTAAATTAATTCCAGTTACTGACAAGTAAAACACCAGACTGACGTGTGTACACTCGGCGGAGTGCTCAGCCGCGGGGGCGCAGCGCCGAGCGCCACTGTCCCTGCCCGGAGCAGCGGGAAGGGGCCGCGCCGCTCGGCGTGCCAAGGGTTAAGTGGCCCGGGACCGCCGCCTCCTCGGGCTCCCCTCCCCCGTGTGCTGATTTTCAGGCCCACCGAGTCGCCCGAGAAAGTTTTCCATTCGACGAGGCTGGAGCATTACGGGGGCTGAGCTCCTTAGAAAGCTTCAGGGCCCCCGAGGGCCGACTTGCTGGGAGGGGGCGGCCTGCCCGGTTCTGGACACGCTAATTACAAGGATTCTGTTTCCCGGGTCTGCAGGAATGCATTACCTGCCGCAAAGAAGGCAAGGCCTCTCAGGAAGGCCCCGAGAGGAAGCTGAATGCCCCAGTGAATTCCAGCCCCGTCCCTAGGTTTATACCCACAACCCCAGCCCATGCTGAGGAACTAATCGCTTGGCCATTGTCAGGGCTGTTGTCCAATCAGCCCCTGAATAGCAAAACTTCACAATGCCGAGTATGAATTAGAGGGGAACAAATGTGGATGCAGACTTTTTTTGCAACAATACCTAACTGAGCCTTTCAGACAGGACAAGGGATGCACAAAAGCTCGACGGAAATTGGAGTAACTTTTGGAGGCCCTTGGAGCTCCCGTCAATAAGCATGGGCTCCTTAATGGCGACGGGGCCTCCTCCACCAGCCACCCCCTCTTTTCCGTAGGATGGATGAATTGTTCCCGGGGTGGGGGGAAATTGTCATAAAAATTGGGCATTTTTGTTGTCCTTGTCTTGGAAACGGTGGCTCTCTGTTGAACGGGGCCAAATGGATTTGTCTCCTTTTTATGTGAATTGTGCGTTGGGTCATTATTGCGCCCACCGTAAAGTACTGACAATGTCCCCTCCCTCCCTCTGCCCACCCCCAAAAGAACAGAATAGCTTCTTGAGCTATACAAATGTCAGGTCTCTGTTTTAAAATTTAGCTTTGTTTACCCAACAGAATGGAATTCATTACTGTGTAAAAGTGGTTCCATTTTCTGATCTTTTTATTCAAAATGTTGAGAGTATCAGAAAGCTCATTTGAAGGTCACAGGTTTATGTATCTATTCTCTTAAGTGTTTTAGAAATTCATATGGAGGACACAAAAGGTGGAAAATGTGAAAACATACTGTTCATTGTTTATCCTAACCTTGCCATGGTTATTAGATAAATGAGTGTAGGGGGAAAAAATGGCATTAAAAGCCACTGTGAACTGGGAATTTTTTTCCCCCTGAAGACTGTTAATTTTAGCCCTTGATCTGTAAAGGTCAATTTCTAATTCTTTTTACTGTGCAGTTTATATAACTTCTGCATTTGAAGTCTATAAAAAGCTTTTGCAGACTTTTCATAATGTAAGTAGCAATTTATTTCATTACAGTTTGAATTTTTTATGTAATTCCTATGGACATTTTGATGAAATTGTCAGGCTTAAAAGCTATAGCGCTTTTCATTTGGGGGTGTGTGGACTTTTTTTTTTTTTTTTTTGCTCGGATCCATTCTTGCTGGATAATTTAAAATTAGTAGATTAATCAGTTCAGTGATTTAAAAGACCACGCTTTGGTTGGAACAAGCTCTGAGGCAAAATCATTTTATTTTATTTTTTTATTAGTAAATGATTTAAAAGGCCTTTTCAACTGGTTATCTGAAGCCGATATTTAACTGTTACTTATTCCACTAATTTCTATCTTTTGTTAAAAGAACTTTCCAGCCTAAATCTCCTCGCTCCGTCCCATGCTAATTGCAGCTTACATTATATAAACGGCTTTGTAAAGAAAACTATAACTCCGAGCCTTGAAAGTTGGGTGTTTCTATTTGCTCAAACTTGATGCACTTGTTTGGAGAGGGTCATTGCAGGGAAAGCTGTGTAGCCTGTAAGAATGTCCTGGATAACAAGCTTAAACAGAACCTTTTGTGGTGCTTAGTATTCTCAGGACTCCAAAATGAGGCCTCCTTTTTCTAACCGCGGGCTGAAGTGGTTCATTACTGCTGTTTCCTCCGCCAGGCCAGGGCTCAGCCATTCCCACTACTGAAGGTCTGTAACTTCCTTAAAAAGGAAGAAGGAAAACATGGCCCAGAAAGGTCTTGTTAGCACTTCCTATGTGAAATTAGCAGCTTTCTAAAAGGTACAACTCCAATTACCTCACATTGTGGAGGCGAGTACAAACTCAACAATACGCACAGCCTAGCAAGTGACATTCTGTCTTTCTAGAGTTA